>JAHWFO010008967.1:6340779-6459831 GCA_023313115.1 Rhysida immarginata | reverse complement strand
GGAGTTTGCCTGGCTCGATACGACGCTTCATAGTAAAGTGGTGAGTCACTTTGGTGTCGTTTGTCGGAGAGCCCCAATCGGGTCTCTCTCTTATCCTATCTCTCTCCATTTGCCCGCAATTATTCCGCTCCCTTTCCATCCCGAGTGCCCTCCTTACCTTGCCTTCCTCCCCGCCGACGTCGCTCACTCGCTTCACCTTTTCCACGTGGCGGCCTCAATTAAAACAATGCTCTCAGGGGCAGACTAGAGTAAATAAGGCAAGCAGGGAAGGCGAAGGGCAATAAAGGAAAGCACAGCAAAACTGAGCATTTAAAAGAGGGGTTGTAATTGTCTAACTCGTTTCTTCAATTCTTCCCCTCTTTAGTCATCCCTTCCATCTTCTCGATCCAATTTCAGAATATTAATTGCGAATCTTCCGAGTGGTCCTCTTCCTCCTCGTCGCAGTCATTATATGCTCTTAACACGCAGCGTCGCTAAGATTCCTTTTTTTACAAGGACAAGCATTTAACGATTTATAATCACAGCATCGCGTGCATATTATACCTTTTATTATATACGAAATGATCAGCTTCTCCTCCTACTGAAGCAGCACAGATGAAAAAAGGGGTTTATAACATCATTTACTCCCTAATTTGCGAATGGCTTGCGAAATGAATTTTTTTTAAAAAAATAGGGAAATAGGCCTATAAAATGACGCATTTTAAATGACATCGAATAGATACTTTTTTAAATGCTTTTTTGAAAAGAAAAAAAAACAGAATTGATTATAGAAAATTCAAGTTTCGACAATGCTATTTATTTTTTATGTTTTTTAATACGGAGTTCTGGAAAAGATATTCCCCAAAATATTCTACTTGCAAACAATTTCATTTCAAAATCTTATTATTTTACTTTCAGTCAAATAAATACTGGTGTTTGTTCAGTGAAACAAAATATTGGTTTAACGATCCAAATTTATTTTGTTACTTTCAAAATAGGCCCCATTTGATACGATAACTGATGTCAACAAATAATCTAGTCGTCGAAACACTTCTTACAGTCACTTTCCGGCATGGACCTTCAACACCTTTTGCGAATTTTATAGATTCAAAACGTTTTCCACGTTTGGGAATCAGAAAAAGTCACACGGGGCAACATTTAGCGGAGACCGTGCTTTCTGGATGGCATTCGTTGAGCTTTTCGTGAAAAATTCGCGTGTACAATGATAGATGTGTGGGACGGCGCGGGAGATTATCGTGGTGCTAAATACAAAAATTGTTAATCCACAAATAAGGCCTTTTCCAATGCTTCAGTACAAGAAATGTAATTAGCAACACAAAATTTGAGGCAAAGTTTTTGTTTGGTATATTTATCCATTTCAAAAACCGCAGAGCCTACTTGAGGTCGACTAACAAAACGAACAGCTGTAAACAAACTGGTTAACTAACTGGTAAACAAACGCGTGAGAATTGGGTAAATGGGTGCACTCTTACAGAAAAAAATTGTTTTCCATACCTTTTACACTTTTTTTTTACACATTTTTAAATGAAAAATTCCCAGTATTTATTTAACTGAATGTATGCTTTCTTTGGATCTTCTTTTCTCACTATATTTTTCTATATTAATTTTTTAAAAAATATACTTTTTATAAGATGAGATGCCTTTATCAACGAACATCTCTCGAGAGAATACAATAATTATTTCTTTTTGAAGCAGTCAAAAACAATCTTTCTAACGAAACAAGTTAGAAGTGCAACTGAAGGCATTTATGAGATATTTTATATGAACAATAAAAACGGAAGTAAACAAACTTATACACAACAACTGATTATGAATTTATTTAATCCTCTCCAATATAAATTTAACATTTTTAAATTTTATTATGAAAACAATTTTTTTGACTCCTTTAATAATAAAATTTTTATTTAATAATAAATGCAAATGCCATAGACTAATAAAAAAAGGAACCTATTAAAAAAAAACGACAATGGCCCAGTTTAGGTCTCTGTCTTAGGGCTCCATTCCTAGATGGCTAGACAGAGCAAGATCATCAACGAAGAATTTATTACAAAAAAATTATATCTCACGCTTTTTTTCTCTCTCATGTTTGTTTTGGTAAACACCTGTTTTACGTGCAGTTATTGGAATGCAATGACGATAAGCACTTAAGTGATTCAAAGAATTACGAATCTTTACTTATCTATAGAATTTTTTATATCGTTTACTTTCAGCGTACAATCTCATAAATGGGCCCAATATTGTGCCAACAAAGATTTAATTAAAAAATTTAAAATTCATGAGAAAAATAGGATTATATTCAAAGCATAATAGTGATCAATTTATGGAGTAAACTACGCCACTAATCAAAGTTTAATTTTTACTGATAACGAATTCTCATATGAAACTTGCGTTAATGGAAAATGAAAACAACACCAAAACTGCTTTACTAAAACGAGTCGCTCTTTAAAGGGTGCACAGACGGTGGGTGTTCAAACGTCCTCTTTCGTCTTCCACAGCCTGGCGTTTTTTTTTTCCGAATCGAAGCAATAAGGGCTCATAATGGGAAATGGGTGGGGGGAAGGGAGAAGGTGGGGTGGATCCCCTACTCATTTTTGCCGACCGAAGGTCACAGGCGTCCAAAGTGCCATGGTTGGTCGGGACGGTCGCTCGCCGTGTAATGAATGCTTCGCTCGCTCGCCAACTTTATGTTTCACTTTGTTTTTCTCTTCAGAACAAACAGCAGAAAATGTAGGTCGTTTTATGAAGAAAAAAAATGAGAGAGAGAGAGAGAGAGAGAGAAAGAGAAAAGTCTCTCTGGCGAAGAAACGTTCTCGACCTCGTAAATCGTCAATCTTGAGGAAATTTTTATTTTCATTGGTTTCTAAGAACGGTAAAACTGAGAGATTAGCGCTATGAAGATTACCCCTCATTTTCATTTTTACAAATATTATTCATTTTCATAAACATTTGAAATCAGATATCTTTTGATTAGTACCAAATGGGGGAGGGGAAGGGAATGTATCTATTAGTCTCAATTACAGTAATTCTCACGAGAATCAACGATGTAAAACTATACGTCATCCACAACTTAAAATTCGAGGAAAGGTAAATCGAAAGCCTTGAATTTAGAATTGCCCTCTTGAGTTAAATCTCAATATTACTTATGAAATACTAAAAATTCATTGAAATCCAAAACTCATCCTATAAATTAAAGTCTTCGCATGAAGTAATTATCAACTTTTTTTTTTTTTTTTTAGTTCTAATTCAACTTTTATGAAAATATAATTTCGCTAAATGATTTTACCAGATCTTCCATGAATCTAAATTAACGATATCACTCCATAACAAATTCAAATTGTAGGATTTCATCGTATTTACATCTTAATATAATTTCAGTTCTTCTCGGAAAAGTTTAATTTAAATTACCCAAAATTTAAGTGATCGAAAAGCATTATACGACTTTAAGATATTAAGAATAATTAATATGGTCATAAATAAATGAATTCGTAAAATAACTAATCCAAAATTATTATTATAAATGAAACAAAAAGACGTTTTCTAGATTTGGATTTGAAAGCAACAATTGTTTCCTTTGAACATAATAAGCAAGCGTACATAATTCAGTCTAACTAATTCTAATTACTTACAACATGAATTTAATTCTAATTAATAAACTATTAAGGTGTATAATTAATTTTTAGAAGACCAGAAGTAACTAGGTTATCAACCATAGCGAGCAATAACTGGTTTTGCGACACATACTCAAGAAAATTAACAAACAATACAAATAAGTTAATCTATATAAATATTTTAAAGATATTCCCATACATATATCCAATACACATATTTTCCTCATTCGATGATGACAAAAGAAGAGAGGTTGGCAACTTTTACGAAATCCATTATCGCAGACGGCATCAAGGGTTGAATTCAGAGGAGGAGACTAAGCAGGTGCTTCCAAGCACGAGCTCATTTAAATGCCAATCTCGCCACCTTCTTGAAAAACTTATAGAAAAAATTCACAATGCATAGAAAGATGACTCCGATTTACATTACATCGACATGGTCGAAGAACGAGAGAAAAATGATTACAAATGAATATTTTTTTAAATAAATATTTATTCTGACTAGAAATCTTAAAATAAGAGTTGAAGTTGAAACTAAAATACAGAGTGTTAGCAAAAGGGAAAAACTATAAAAAAATTGTAACACTAAATCCATACAGACATCAATGGATGAATGTAACTTCTCTTTGAGTTCTACAATTACGACAGGTGTTTAAAGTGATTATCATAAGCGTCCTGCAAAACTCTGAATACGGCGAACAGTTGCTCCTATCCATCTCCCTAGCAAACTCTTATCAAGTAATCTCTTACGTCTTGGTGACAGTGTAGTCTTCTTCGCTCGGGGTTGTCTTCATTCAATGCATGTTGGATTGTAAGCTTTCGATTTTGCTGAATAAAAAAGTTACAGAAAATTCTAGTAAAGTGTGTATACATTTTTTGAAACACCTTGTATAAACACCAAATGTCACTTTATTCGCTTCATAAGCATTTTAGTTAGTTAGTTTTAACGCTATGCAGTAGCCTAAGATTATTTTTTTTAACATTTTTTAAAAATTAAAACTACAATTTAAAAATTTTATTATATTATTTTTAAATAATAACAAACTAAGAATATGAAAAAGATTCTATTTAAAAGCATGCGGTTAATTTATTTTTTCACAAGTTAATGTCTTTTTAATAGGGTTTATTTTCGTGGAAATTTATTGTTTAATTTGTCAATGAAATTTAAAAGAAAACCGATAAGATTTATTTGCTCCTATATTAAGCATTCGTTTTAAGCGATTTCACCCGGGAAACATTTTCGACTAGAGAAGATTCTGCTCATCGAAACCTCCGCGAATTTAAAAGACTCTGATTATCGTTCATTAATATTAACTCAAGCGAGTCCTTCGTATGTTTAAACTGTCACTGCCACTCGTCTATGAGGACTGTAACTAATAACGGTCATAATTTATCAGTCGTCCCTGGCTACAATCATTCTAATGTTTACTAGAATTCTTTTTCCCCCGTCGTCTCTTTCTCTCTCTCTCTTTCTTTCTTTCTTTCTTAATGTTATTAATTACGTTTTTTTTTTTCAAACAAACAATTTTTATAATTGCTCGAATTTCATAGGAACCCCATCGCTTTGCATCATGGGTAACATGGTCAGGACGACGGTGGTCGCGAGAGGCATCCGACTGTCCGCAGAGATAATGACCTATTCATCATGCGCCAGGGGCCATGAGATGCCGGGGCGGGTCGGTGAATTAGTGCTCTTGCGCATGCGCCGACTGCACAAACACCACCATCGACACCACTTCTCTTTCCCCCCTCTCCCCCCTCCTTCGCGGCGGCAGAATAATTAAGTGCGTAATCAACCATCACAAATCTTTCTCCGTGGTTTACGTCATAATACACCGGGAGGAATGTGAAGCCTTACGCCGGAGAACATCTAAATCTACACCTTCACAGGAGGAGAGAGAAAGAAGGGGAAGAGAAGAGAAAGAAGGGAAGCATGGGACGGCGAGCAAAAAAAGAAAAAAAAAAAAAAAAGCAACCGATGTTTGTTTCCCTACAGGGACACACGTGGGTATCGTGTCACCAGCGAATAAATAGTCCTGATTATTCGTTGAGGGGACAGCTAGGCGACACGCATGCCACATTATGGATTGCGCTCTTCTTATCATCACTTGAAATACAACCCAGCAGTCAAGTCACTGAGACCGAATTCGACACCAGCAAATGACGGGGCTTGGAGGGGGAAAAAAAACATTTTCACCAAAAGGCTTTCCATTAACATAAGTTCTTCCTATGATATGAATATGATATCAAAATTAGCAATATGAAAAACCCAATAGACATTTTTCTCGTAAGACATGTTCTTTACAGAGAGTCCAAAGAGAATTAAGAATAAGAAATTAAAATTAGTTCTTAAATAGAAGAATAATTAATGGAAAAAGTATCAAGATGAGTATCCTTCCTAGAAGCAAGCATTTTCGCAGGCGATTCTGAATACATGAAGATAATCAAATAGCAAATCTTTAAACATATCCATAATCTGAATGTTTATAAATATCATATATTTAATATCAGACACTAAACAACAAGGTAAATTATACAGTCTAACAGTCAAATAAAAGTCATCAGGACCGTATACCATTCGTCGCTCTCTTTCATTATCTAAATTTATCGACAGATGGCGATTAAAAGCACAGGTGTCCATACATCGAACAGCAAAATCAACTTCTTTTATCGACTATTAATTATGTATGATGACAGAGATGGCATTCAAGAACCAGAATGGTCAGTTTTTGCATGACTTATCTCACTCCCCATTCATTTTGTCAGAGGATTAAAAACTTTCTTTTTAACCTTTCTGTTTCTATGTTCGAATTAAAATGCGTCAATGTTCGTCTCTCAATGCAACAATTTGATAAAAGAAAGCTCTTAAAGAAAAAAATAAAAATCACACTTTTTGCTGATGTTACTAAATAAATAATATTTATATAATAGCAATAATATTAAATATTAATATTTAATTCTCCTTTTAAAACGGATCAAATAAAGCTGAACTTGAAAACTAAAATCTGCAGTACTGAATGATATATGTATTCAGATTCCATTTTTAAAAATTCCAGACATGCCTATTTAAGGGGGGGGGGATTAAAGGGAAAGAAAAAGTCTCTATTAAGGATTCCCCCTCCCCCCTCTTAAATTCATTAAAATGACAGGCCATTTAAGGTCATACAGACTGTAAAGTTACTGTGCATTGCTTAATTTTCAGTGCACAGCAACTTTATGAACACCCTATATTACCGTCTTTTCTGGTGTATAAGTCGCATTAGCGAAAATAGTCATATTTTTCTTATAATTCCGTATACTTGTCGCATTCGGTATATTAGTCGCAGGCGCCAAAATTTTTCTAGCAATATAGCGATCTATACACAGGAAAATATGACAGTAAAATGTCATACAGCCTACTTTATAATTAATTCACTCAACCTCAGAATATAAGGAATCGGCTAATCTGGAAACACATAATAGGCGCATTCGGCGGCACTCAGATCTGACTCAGATCTGAGAGAACAGCGTTCGGCGAGCACTTTGCTACTTCCGCCTGAGAAGAAAACGTGTTCGGCAACCAACGAATCTGTCAGATTCTGAGCTCAGGTGCTCAGCAAGCTTTTCTTTATCTGACTGCCCAGAATGAACATGGCGGCGCCCACTGCGATGCGAAGCTATCAAAGAAGCTGCGAGAGCTTCATCATGACGATGCCCAGTGTACCCTTTCCTTCCTGGCCTTATGGAAAACTCTTATCGGGATCGAATATTATGCATGCTCAGTTGCCCATTTGATGTTAATTTGCATTTCATATAAACTAAAATTAGTAGATCCGCCGTTTCTTTTCAATATTTGAAAAGCCAGTAAAGCCATTTCTTTCTGAGATAAAAGAGCGTTCGGCAACGGTCACTCAGACGCTCAGAAAAGCGGTCAAATACCACGTAACAGTTCTCTCAGATCTGAGTACCGCCGAATGCGCCTATTAACTACTTAATTATTTTAGTGCAATCCATAGTTTTCCTTTTCTTCCAAAGTAGGATGTAGGTACTAGGAAAAAAAAATTTCAAGGAAAAAATTTTCAGTAGGCAAACTGTAACAACAGAAACTGAATTTCAACTTTACAAACGAAGCACCTGCAAACGAAATTCTAAATATTCACTACAATCGATATCATAGAAATATAGCTAATCACTGTAAATATTCACTTTTTCTTCTAAGTTTCTTTATATTTTTGATACACCTTAAATTAACCTGAATTTTTTTTAATAAAAGTTACTCTACCTCATTAAAATATTGAAATGATTAAAAAAACAAACAAAGGAAGCAATTTTACATTTACGTCGTTTTTCCAGTCGAAAAGAATCAAAAAATGTGTGTCGAACGCGCTCCCCTATAGGTGGATCACCATTGTTTCTAAGGCGTAGTCAAGAAAAATAACGATGACACGTTACTTTTCTGCCTCTCTCGCGTTGTGACATCGCCTGCCTCCGATCTAACCTCTCCTCCTACGAAAGGTGGAATTCAGCGCTCCAACCGATTTCGCTCGGTCGACCGACGCGACCTCTCAGGCCATCGCGACACTCCCAATCGACAGTAATTTACTCGCCGATAGTATCAACAACCAGGAGAGAGTTTTCTACGAGGAAGACGATAAAGAAAAAAAATTGAACCTTGCGAATGAAGACTGTGCGCAAGTTAATATGTACTATGTGAACGAGAGAAGAAATAGAGAGACGGGCCATTCGAAGCGGAATTTTTCTTCTTTACTCGTGGTGGATAACCATGATTCAGCTGAAGTGGGTAAAAAGAAAACGAGGAATGAAAAGGTCTCCCATGAAGGCTGGGAGGGAAAGGGTTCACGTGTGAGCATGTAGCGATGGAACAAGACGACGCTCCGAATGAACAGCGGGAGCCGCCGCCCCCGCACCCGATTGAAGCGCAGATAAGTGGCCGCTGGGTGGAGTCCTAGCGCCCTCCATCTCACTTTCCCTAAAACCTCCCTCTCCCCTTTCCATCTCTTATTAGTCACATGATCGTATGCAAAACACGTGGACCGAATGAGAGTAGGGAAAAAATTACACCAAAATAACGAATTTGAAGTTTTCCCTGAGTTTAATAACAGTTCTCTACTCTGAAGACGATGCTCTACACTCACTGCCCGAGAGGAAAGGGAAAAAAAAGCGAGCAATAGTAATTATTTCATAAATGCCCAAAGCAGTTTAAAACCATTTTTGATTAAAAAGCAGCTTTGTTTCTCTTTTTATCCTACAGTGAAATTCGTAAATTATAGCATCGGCTTCAATTTTGAAACTTCTTGAAACAAAAAAGGCAAAGACGATTTGGAGGAATATTCACGTTACGTTTTTATTACAATCGGGCGAAACGCCTGGAATTTTTATACCCAATAATAAAAAAGGAGAGAAATGAGTTCTTTCTTTTTTGTCTCTTTTGAAGCACTTTAAAAAATAAGGGGGGGAGGGAGATCTTGAAAATTCTATTTCAAACCAAAGTCGCTGCGTCACCGTAAGAAATAATATTACAATAAAGAAAACAAAATAGCTTTCAAAATTATTAATGTATTTTCGTGACTACGAGCATATTGATATTAATAGGTTTCTTTTTAATTAAGTACAACAGCCGAGCAAAAACCGCGCATTATAAAATAAATAAAAAGGAAATCTTCAGCTCATCACATGAATATTTTTATTCAGCGAAGTCCAGGGACGACGAGCTTAACATCGGTCTGCATTTTATTTACCTAATTAAAAATAATTAATAATTTAAAAAATAAAGTCAAGGTTTTATGAGAAAAGCGAAATTACGTTGTGCTCTTAAGAGAGCGTTTACAATTCATTTATTATAGGTTAAAATATCTTAATTAACTAGAAATATGGTTCTGTGTTTCTTGCATTATGAAAGAATTAAATGCATGAACTTAGTTTTCTTAAATGTCTATCTTAGTAAACTTGTCAGAACGCATGGTATTAGTTTTTCCCGCGTGGTATCTGTTAATACGGAACATGCCAAAAAGAAAAACGATGGCTTCGTAAAAGATCGTTTATTAAAATTGCCAAACATTATTAAATTAAATTCGAATAGCCACAGTGGTATCAGGTCGTTGCATATCAAATGTCGGATTTCGAGGTGGGTTCCGCGCTTCAGCACGGTTTCCACGTTTAGTAGCAAGTACCCATAACAAAGTGGTACATTCCCAGAGATAAACCTATCAGCGACCAGCTGCCTGAAATTTGCATGTCTGCGATGATATTTGAACCCAAGCGAAGATAGTCATGACTTCATACGAATTACGTGTGATAATGCATTACGAGTTCAGGTTGAATCACACTGCATCCAACACCTTTCGAAACATCAATAAGGTATTCGGTGTAGGCACCATAAACGAACGTACTGTCCAAGGTTGGTTCCGAAAATTCCGGGCGGGAGTGACGGACCTGGCAAATGAGCCACACGGCAGACCACCCAACGTGTTGAATGACGCTGATCTGAAGCGATCTGTGGAAGAGGGCCCGTCAAAAACTGTTCGGGACTTGCTGGGGATCATGCTGTGTCAGCGTCGACTGTCAGTAGACACCTTACCAGTGACAAGGTGAAAAAGCAGGATAAATGGGTCCCACATGAACTTACGGAAAACCAAAAAGAGCATCGGTAGGAGGTGTGTACGGAATTGCTTTTGCGCCATGAAGAAGCGGAGATTCTTGATCGCATTGTCATCTGCGACGAGAAGTGGCTCCTATACGACAATAGGAAACTGTCAGCATAGTGATTAGATGGTGATGAACCCTCGCGACAGTTCCCTAAAACCCCGTTGCACCTCAGGAAGCTCATAGTTATAGTTCGGTGGAACATCCGTCGTGTAGGGCATTACAACTTCCTGCAGCAGTTCACTGCTGCGACTTACTGTCGTGAACTGCATCGTATGTACACAAAACTGTGTCAGCAACAACCTGCACTTGTGCATCGCAAAGGCGTCCTTCTGCTGCATGACAACGAGCGTCCGCACGTTGCATGAACGGCCGTGCAGGCGCTACAGGCTCTGAGCTACGAGGTGCTTCTACACCCCCCGAACTCTCCCCTACCGACTACCATCTTTTCCAGAGCCTGGACAATTTTTTCCGGAGGAAAACATTCTTAACCCAAGCAGACGTCGAAAACGCATTCCGGGAGTTCATTGCGTCCCGTGACCATGGATTTTATCGGAGAGGGCTCGAAAAGCTGCCAAATCGTTGGCAACAAAGTTTGGATTGCAATGGGGGTTATTTCGAATAGCACGTGTGAAGGTGTCCTTTCTAGAGGGCCATTAAGGATGATCTCTGCAATTCGACATTTGATATGCAACGACCTGATATTATCGCAACCTTTGAATATTGACATTAATTTACAGGGTGATCCTAATTCTCTCGTTGGCAGCGCTAACTCTCTTCTAATGTCGATTTTTGAGATTAATAATTTTTTATTTCGTAAATCAATGACATGCCAAATCTGATGGCACCCTGTCGTTAGATATCTCTACAAAGGACGCTGATACCATAAACTGGTCATCCTAAGCTTTCGAGAGATGACCATTAGCTTCTAGACTGGACAGCCTACACCTAAAAAATAAGATGTTGACTCTTTTCATTAAGTCAATGCAACAAACATTATTAACTAACCCAAAATAAGAGGTAATATACAATAATTCTTTTGTTCATGATTGCAACACTCAGACTTGAGATGCGCTTATTAATCAATCACACCTTCATTCTTTTCAGAATAACTATATTTTAAGCGTTTATTAAATTTGGTTTTTCCGAACTTTTATATAGGTGGTTTTATACAATATTGGTAATTTTGCTTCTGTATTGCATTAAATTAATTTGCTTCTTTAGACGAAATATAATTATCTAGATTCTAGAAGGTATACATAATCTTGATAAAAAGGTAAATAAGAAAAATTTAACAAGTACACTCTTGGCAAAATTATTAGCAACCCTAAAACATACATGTTGATAATTCATGATAATGAAACCGCTTGGTGATCACTGTAGACATCTGTGACGCATTGTCCTATGCATAGGTATCTAAACTATCTTTGTTTTCAGGTTGAATCAAGGGGTCATAAAGGAGACGTGACTGAGTTGTAAAAAAGGAGTCATGTATTTTAGTCAAGATCATGGTCATACCTTGGAAACGGTGGCGAGATTTGTTGGACTGACCAGATCCATAGCAAATAGTATTCATTTATAGTTGAAGAAGTTTAGAAACAACCACTCTAAGTGGCCTAAAACCTATTATAACAAATCGGGTTCCTAGGCTTTTGAGACTACCAACATTAATCGTTTCCAAACTCGCCAATAATTACTGAAACACTATTATTTAATCATTCAAACAATCACAGAACGAACACTTCGTCCAGAACTGTATGGACACAGATTAAAGAAAACACAGATGCGACAAGCCCATGTTAAACAGTGTGAAATAAAATTTAGCAGCGAGCCTAGCGGTACCAAGGACACACTTCCAAATGTCATGCTAACGCAAGCAATATTTTAATTAATAATGGAATAAAAACTTAAACTATGCGTGAATAAAGAAAGACTCGAGTTATAGGAATGAAATTTTTATGGGAAAAAACCGTATCAGAATAAAAACAAATTATCATGTGTCCTTAGTATCGCTCGATGGCGCTGTGGTCGCCGTTTTTTCCAGTTTGTATAATGCTTGTCGCATCTGCTAAAAAAGATTGGAGATGCATAATAAGGTCTGACGAAACTAGATTTTGCGTGTATTCCAATGACGGCTGTTCCAGGGTTTTCTGGGGAAGCCTTCAAACCAGATTGTATTCAAAGAATACTGCAAAAAGAAAGTGAAAGTGTCATGTTTTGGGGTTGCATTTCAAGTGCTGAATCTGGGAGTTTAGTTGAGATATCCAATCACATGAAATGGTACAGTATTCGACATTTTAAACAAGAAATTAATCCTTCGGACTAAGGTATAGGAAAGTAGCGGAAACGCTGAGATACCTATTTTTACACTTATATATTTTAACCAATCCCCATTTTTTTAATCTTCTTTCGTTTCTCATCATTTCCGATCGAATGATATATCACATGCCATATGTTACCATAGTTCTAGACCAAGTGATAGGCACCCCCAAAACTCCGACCCCATTGGGAAAATTTGGCCCAAACTTCATAGTAATGCAGATCTTGCCTAGAGGAATCTGCTTAGCAAATTTTACTCCTTTACATGCAGTGAAAACTATAAATTGTGTGGAATAAAATGTTACCATTTTTAAGCTATAATATTTTTGGGCAAATCTATACGAGCTAAATTGTTTGAAATATATGAATATCAAGAAAGCTCCATCTATAAAGAAATCTTTGAAAACTTTCCAATAAATATTTTTAGGGCGGAAACCTTATAAACGTTTAAGGTAAATTTTAAAAAGCACATTAAATAGATATATTTTAAAACATTCTGAATATCTGTGGGAATAATAAAAACTACGGAAGTGTTTTCTGATAATATTTAAAGAGACGATTGATCCCTTCCCGTTTGAAAATTAAATTTTTCGAAAGAGCTAAAGAAAAAAAGAAAAGAAACAGAAAAATGAGGAGGGGAAGAAAGAAAGAAAGAATTCCAGGTAATGGTCAAAGTGATTTACTTTCTGGATTTGCACAATTAAAACCAGTTTCTCACTTATAGAGAGTAAACGTCCCACGTAAAGGGCGTTATTCAAACTGCGCCACATGACTGCCGCAGAATACTTGCTCTTGACCCGTGACAGCAAAAATGGCCGAGGATGGAAAAGAAGGAAGAAGAAATGACGAGACGTCACGTGAAGAAAGATTGTCTAACAATAAAAATAAACAGAACCGTCACAAAAACAGCACGAAACACGCAAGAGCCACTCGAGTCTTGCGCCATTAAACACCAGTTCTAGTGTTTCGTCCAACTCGTAGTCTCAACTGTTTAAAGTGTTTTCCTTTGGGTGCTCCTCTTTTTCGCTGTTATTTTTCATTACAACCTCTTAAAGTCACCCAGGGCGCGAATGATTGGCAAGTGTGGATTTATTACCATCAACAGAATTACTCTGCAAAGATTTACAACGCCTTCATTTTCAGAGAAGCAAATTCATAAATCATGTCAGGGAGTCTCTCTTTTGAGGGAAACTTGAAGCGGGAAATAAAGGAAATGAAAATAGGAGTGAAAAAAGAAAAGATTTTCAAAGAAATTATTCAAAAAAGAAACTCTGATTTTCTGACACTTGATATATTTTATTTTCTCAGTCGTATACATCATTCTTTTTTCTTTTAACCTTTATTACATCATGACTAGCTTCTTCAAACAATTTCTTTTCCTCATTAGAAGCAATGAATAATGAAACAGATTTAAAAACATGGAAAAAATATATAAGGGAACAAAATTATTATACGAGAATCACCCACGGAGTATTTTCCGCAAAATATTCAGTTTGTCAGGTTTCTCTGATTAGTTATTATCAAGTAAAGAAATATTACAAGGATACTTAAATATCTAGGAAATTAGTTGAGATATTAAAAGAAAATAAGAAATTAAGCCTCCCGAGAAAGACATAGGAAAGTAGCGGAAGTTCCGAGTTCATTAATTTTTACCCCTTCTACACTTTTTAACCCCCAATTTTTTATTCAAAAATTTTATTCTCTCGAACTTGGTATTTAGAAAATATAAAAGAACCCTGTCTTCTTTCCTTTCTCATCATTTTTGATCGAATGATATATCACACGCCATTTGTTGCAATAGTTCTAAAGACCAAGTGACTGCCACCCACAACAACCCCAACCCCACTGGGACAATTTGGCCCAAACTTTATAGGAATGTAGATTTTGGCTGGACAAGTATTGAATTTGACTCCTTTACATACCTAAATAACACATTTTTGTGAGCATCCGGCCGTAAAAAATCATTGCCAAATCAAAAATTAACACAGCGACCCCATGTGGAAAATGGGAAAAAGCTGAAGATAAACAACAACATACTTAAATACGACATAGATCACTTGGTCCCCTCTAACTCGCGCCCCCGTACTTCCGATCCCAGTGGGCCAATCAAAACCAAACTAAATAGTGAAGGTACTCATGCCCATATTAAGCTATATTCCGAATTTCAACTTTCTATCTCAAAATTTGCAGAAATTATGAAGGGGACGGAAGGACGGGCAGACGGACATTGTGAAACCATAAGCAGCTTCATTCTTCCGCTACTTAATCATTTATACAGCACCAAAAAGATTTAATACAGTTATCATAAAATTTCCGTACGTAAATAATGAATAAAATTACAGTTTATTGAATAAAAAATATAGAAATAAAATAACTGAATGTAAAATAGAAATAGAAATAACCGCTGCTAAAATATAAATCCATTACCTTAACGATTAAGTCTAACATAATCCTCTATCCTGTTTTGACATTATAGGAAAGATCATCTGCTTGAAAAATATTCAACTTGGCTTTCTTGAATATGTTAACATTATAAAGAAAGGTAATTATGAGAATGCTTTCACAAAATGTAAATACTTTGTGCTTTCAGATCGATGTATATCAGCATCGTTTCTCAAAGTATTCACCTCTGATTGAATTATATGTTTGTCAGCCTGAATCAGCCTTTCAGTAAGCTGCAGTGATTCGAAACGGATTTATCTTTAGGTCAGAAATTAGCCAAACGTACAAGGTGATAAATCAGATGTTAAATCATGTAAGGGAAACGAATGATGTAATGGTTATCTAGAGGTCAATATTACGAGACGGTTTTTTTTACCCCACAATATTAAAGTTTACATCTAGAATCCTTGTACGTGTTACCATAATTAAATGTTTAATCTTGAGTAATCATTTTGCTATTCTCAATAGTTTTCGCTTTCTGAATTTTACAGAAGGGTTGCTCCAGGGACAATTTAAGAGTCAAAAGGGAATGCCAATCATCAATTACTAGGTTTGACATTTTTATAGAATACAGAGGAGATTCAACAATGCGCCATTCTAAAGCCTACGGTGAGATTATTTCACTGATTTTAACCATTTTTATACGTATTCAGTTAAATGTTAAGCCTTCAAAAACAATTTCTTCTTCAATAAAGAATAAAACGTTGACATCGAAGCTGAAGCTGAGTGAATATCGAAACGATGTTGCAGTTCGTGTTTTGAGATCCGATTAATGCGGATCGGAAAGCACTTGAATATGTAAATCTTCACGTATAGCTTTGTATTTCAACACAGATCAATCTTTCAAATTACGAAGTAGGTGTAGCCTCAACTGCGTACGTATTTCAACACAATCACTCGTTTTATTACAATTAAGAATGTTCCACAGTGCGACCAATAAAGTTCGTTCGATTGATCTGTATGCTCTATAGTTATCTCGACTTCAAAACTGTAGTCGTCTCGACTAGGACAAACTTCAGGAGGCGATTCCTAGCAGCGCAAGGAATAACAGATTTATTGAAGGACAACGAACCCACCACATTAGATTATAAGTTATACGAGTATTCCGATGGTAAATGGATCTCTGATCGAATCACAGTAGATGCTCTACACAGAGTGGCTAGTTTATTAGGAACACCCATGCTCGCAAATCCGTTGGCATAGCAATTACTACGTATCAGTTGGTCACATGACAGTCGGTAACAATATAAAGCGAGAACACACCTGTCATCTGCAAATGGTTTGACCGTCACCATGGGTAAAACAAAGGATCTGAGTGACTTCGAGCGCGGGATGATAATTGGTGTCTGGCGAGGTGGATTGAATATTTCCGAAATCGCACGTCGTCTAGGCTTTTCCCGAACAACCATTTCAAGGGTTTACAAGGACTGGTTAACAACCAAAAAACAACCAGCCAGAGACAAGTCTGTGGTCTCTCTATTTTGCCCGTGATCACCAACACCGGACCTTCGACGACTGGAAGAAAGTCTGCTGGTCGGATGAATCCCGTTTCCTATTGCACCATGCAGATGGCCGACGCAGAATTTGGAGACAATAGCACAAAGCGATTTCCCCCCTCCTGTCTGGTTTACACTGTTCAGACTGGTGGAGGTTCTGTAATGGTATAGGGAATATTTTCCTGGCATACTCTTGGTCCGCTGATACCTGTAGAACAACGCCTTAATGGTCAGGGCTACTGAACATTGTTGCCGACCACGTTCATCCCTTCATGGCTATTGTGTTTCCCCCATCGGAAAGATACTTCCAGCAGGACACTGTTCCGTGTGACAAGGCTCGTATCGTCATGGAATGTTTCCAGGAGCGCTATGATGAAATCAACTTACTCCTCTGCCATCACAGTCCCCGGATTCGAACCCAATCGAACATCTTTGGGATGAGTTGGAACGGGTTATTCGAGGCTTGGATTCACCACCATCCAATACGCAATGTTATGAATCCATGAATTCCAGTAGCTAATTGAATCCATGCTGTTATAGCTGCTAGGGGTGGCGCAACACAGTATTAGGGTGATGTTCCTAATAAACTGGCCACTCAGGAAAACTCTTGGATTTCCTGCAAGCGTTCACAAATCGGATCATGAATTGAAGCAATCTTTCTAATGTTTCGGTTTGTATTACTATTTCGTACTATTATTAATAAAATCTGGATTTATCTAACATAAAATTTTGGAAAACTAAAACTTTTCCACAGATGCTTTCACGAGCAGTGAAATCTTAACTTCTAATTTATCCCTTTTATTCCAGCACTAAAAATATAAAAACTGCCTTTCAAAATTATTACATGTTTAGAGTTTTATTAATGGTACTACGTAGCAGTATTATTTTCTTCTGCATAACATAAATCAAAATTATTATCCATAGGCTATATTCGACTGAAAATTTACAGCCCGAAGTAATTCCGGGAAAAAAATCGCCACGTGGAGAACTATTTCATAGTCTGAAAGTCATTTCGAAAACCCTTTAGACGAGAAGACCAGATCCATCCAACTCTTTCGTCCCAACCCTCTCCGCACACGCCTCTTGGCAGAGCTCGTGGCCCGGCGGCTAAACCTCCGTCCGTCGGCCCAAGGACCCGTAACGCAAAGTCATCCATCACTGGTGACGGTGCACTCCTTTGGGAAATTCCAATAACAGATCGAATTAATGTAATGAACTGGGGACCTTAAGCTGAACTGAGTTCTCCTCTCTTTCTAATTTGCCTCATTAATGAAACGAGGTCATATCTACCTCCTATTAAAAGAAATACAGTATAAAGCAAAAGATTATTCAGTTCAGAGTGGATATGACTTTTTCAATGACCCCCATATTTTATGTTTCCTTCTTGAGTAAGAAGGTACAATTAAATGAAATAAAAATTCAAATCAGAAAAAAGCACGTACACAAACACGCACTCAAAGACGACCATGTCGACGCCTGCGATGATGTGGGCACTCTTGTCTTCCTCAGAGCTCAGAACTTCTTCCTTTTACTTTTTTCATCTAGATTTCCGTTTATACACGAGGAAACCCAAAGGAGGTTAAAAAGGCTTAGCAACACCCAACTCATTACACCCGAGGAGTAATTTGTAGGTTTCTTCTGTGCGGGGAGACGCATCCTGAAGGGAAAAATGAAAGCGAGTAAAATGGTCTTGGCAGCGCTCAATGAAGAAGTGGCTCATATGCACAAAATACTAATTACATCACGTTGCTTTTGCACTAATTCTTCTTCCTCGCATCTTTTGAAATGCTGACAATGAGCTATGGCAGGTAATACATAGCCAAAACGATTCCCTTTAACGAGCGATCAATTCATAAGGAATCCAATCTGGATTTTTAAACACTCGTTTCGTCGCAGTTACCAATCATTTCAAACAAAGAAAAAAAAATCGAACAACACTTCAAAACCATTAATTAATTTCACATGAAGAAGAAAGAGAAAGGGAGGAACTAAATAATTTGTACAGGACACTTCATCATCATCACATGCATTAAAAATCTAAACGCGTTTATTTCTTGAACGACCGAGCAAATTCTTAGTTTAATGATAACAGAAAAATTAGGGGCATTCACTTTTCAATGTACTCGACTCGATCAACGAAAATAGCAGCTATATTAATACGACATTTTTCCGTAGATTTTTTTCATAACTTTTAGGAAATCCGAAGATGGACATATTTAAACAAATTGTTTAGCAAGTCCAGTACTTTCCTTAATATTTACACAATGCTTTAATCCGATGTAAACTCAACAAACATGACGAACCCAACAAACAAATTAGAAGTCAATTCATCAAGTACCTACAATAATGATTTGGAAATTTTTTCAATGTTAAACAATTTCATAGAGATGGAACCTGCAGAAAAGAAGGTTATCTCGATAGGTATATTTTCTATAGAACGATTTTGCAAATAAAATTCTAACTCTCTGATTTAGCATAAAAATTGTTTAAGAATTTTAATCATTTAAAAATCAGCAAGTGAATGCACATAAAATTATGGTTACATCAAATATTTACATACGAAAATTTCTTAAGTGGATCTCATAACTAACCAATAATTTAAAAAAATCTACCTGCCCAGTCCCTTTCTGTGAAGAAGAGCTACTCCTACTCTGATGCTCACATGGAAATTCAGTATTCTAGTCCCCTTCTGTGAAGAAGAGCAAAAATATATAAGGAACAGATGTAATATGACTTTATAAATCGTGTCAAAAAGTTCATGATAACTGAATAGAACATTTTTTCCTGGTATTTACGACATTTCCTAATTAATATAGGCTTATCTTACTTTAACTTTTCAAAAAGCTATACAATGACACAAAACTCGACCCCCCCCCCTCCCTGAAAAAGTTCCAAAAATCCAAAATTTTTTAATACACAAGCAAAGTCTTGCGGACAGCAGTCCTAAGAAGACAGTCTGTGCGTGTGTATTAAAAAATTTTGGATTTTTGGAATTCTGACTTCAAATTCTTAAAGACTATCAAAAAGTAGAATAGGAATGTCTCTAAGACGTACCCTCTATCTCTTCATCGATAAAATTGGGTTCAAAACTTTAAAGGTTCTACAATTTCAGTGCCTCTATCTCCTAAACGGTTGGATCTATTGAAAAAAAAAAAAAGAATAAAACATTTCTTAAGTGTTGTCTACAATCGGAAAATACCGCTGAAAATAGGGGTTTCCATTTAAAATTTCAAAGTTTCCCACCCACACCTGGAGCGGGGGCGAGTTGGGGTGGTCAAGTTTGGTATCATTGGATAGCGATTTTAAAAACATTTCTGTTTTCTCGAACCGATGTGTATTTCTCCAGATATTTGGCCGTTACACTTTGTTTGAAACACCCTCTATATTCACTGGCTGCTCAATTGAAAGTAAGCACTTTAGATTTCAGATGTTTTGTCAAATATCTAGAAAAATATTTGACGAATTATCCTGAAACTTCAGGGGTGTAAAGAGCATGTTACCACTCATATTTCAGCAGAAGTTTTGTCCCGAAGGCAAATAGGGCTCCAGCAATAAATTGAACAACAAAATGTTTGGGATCACCGGTAAAACGTGAGCCTGTTAAAGTCAAAGTGGTGTAGAATAGTAAATAGGAGAAATAGGCATTACACCACTCCACTACTCCTATAGGTAGTTTGACATATTCGGATTTCATTTCTATACTCTGTCCAACGAAAGTTGGAGTGGGCGTGTCCAGTTAAACTTCCTATTTCAATTTTAGACATTGTTGCCAAAGTAGAATCAACAATGTCTAACAATTGAAATAGGAAGTTTAACTGGACACGCCCTTTCGTTGGACAGGGTATAGCATTAACTCAGATTTTTTTTAAAAAGTGGAGTTATACCACTTTGGCTTTAACAGGCTCACGTAATAGTTGAAATGAGTTGTAGCGGTAGCATATGCTTATGAGGCTTCTTTTACTTATCTGTCTTCATTTGTATGAGAATAGCACGCATATTCGTGGAGATATAAAGGTTTCTTTAAAAAAACATCGAAATTTTTTCATAAGCTACGCCATTTTCAGAAATATTGACAAACTACAGTAGATAAAACACCCTGCAATCACAATATAAAAATATTAAGTATTTGATGAAATATGAGCATTTTTACTAAATATTTAATTGCCCATGCGCAAGCGTTACCAAAGTATCTTTTGCATAATTTATTAGACAAATGTATAGAGCTACTCTTATAAAAAGCCCAAGCAAATATCATGAAAATTCAGAAAGATATCTTCGATAGAACGAGAGAGTTGAATTTCACTTGCTCTCAAAATTAAGCAAAACGATAAGGAGTTTTCTCCAAATTTTTATTTATGAACCGGAGAGCTGTATCAACTTCTCCTTACGCCGATATGAAGTCAATATGCCCGCGTAAGAAGTTGATACTTGTGTCCGGTCCAAAAATAAAAATTTGGAGAAAACATCTTATAGTTTTGTTTATTTTTGAGAGCAACTCATTCTATCGGCGATATCTTTCTGAATTTTCACGATATTTGTTAGGCAGTTTTATACGAGTAGCTCTATACTTTTGGCTAATAAATTATGCAAAAGACAGTCTGGTAACGCTTGCGCATGCACAGTTAAACATTATTTAGTAAAAATGCTCATATTTCATCACATATTTAATATTTTTATATTCTGATTGTAGGGTATTGTCTCTACTGTAGTTTGTCAAGTTTCTTGAAAATGGCATTGCATTGGGTTAAAAACCCTGCATGATATAAATAAAAAATTTAAAAAAACAATTCGATTTTTTTAAAGAAACCTTTATATCGACATGAATATACGTATTATCTTCAAATGAACACAAAAGTAAAAGAAGCCTCATAATAATATGCTATAGCTACAACGCATTTCAAGCATTATTTTTTACAGGGTGAGCCCAAAAATTATTTTGTTTTCGTTTAATTTGTTGCTGGTTTGAGACTTAGGGACAAAACCTTCGCTGAAATATATAAGGTGTAAAATGCTCTTTACACCCCTGAAGTTTCAGAATAATTCATCAAGTATATTTCTAGATATTCGACAAAACGTCTAAAATCGAAAGTGTCCAATTTCAATTGAGCAGTCAGTGCATGTACATTCAAGCTAATCGGAGTCACATGCAAGTTATATTTGTGCTAAATGCTTCTCTTCGGTGTCTGCTTGTTCTTTTTCACAGTCGATCTTTTAATATGGTCCCAAAAGAAAAAGTTCATCGTTTAAAAGTCATAAAATTTTCGGCTTTAATTTCCCCGTAATGAAGCTGTATTACAAATGGTAAACGATTTTCGAAATACAATAACGAAAGTTGGTTTGGGCGTATCAAATTAAACTTCCAATTTCACTTACTAGACACTTAATTTTTACTTTGCAAGAATGTTTAAGGGTCTTGAAATCGAAGTTTAACTGTAAACGCCCCCCGCTCCAACTTTCGTTGGACAGACTTTTGTATCGTTCTGTAAAATAAAGCTTCTCTCCCTTAGAAAAATTAAATTGTCAATTTTTTTACAACAATGACTAACATTGAAATCGGAAATTTCATTGGGCATGCTTATTTTTCTTACATTAGACCTCTACATGATGAACAACTACGAGGGGCGTTCAAATTTGACCTGGATTCTTTTTTTAAAAATCAGGAAACTGCAAAGCACGCACACACACACATACACACACACACACACACACACACACACACACACACACGCACACACACACACAAGTTTTTTTTATCAAAGAACTCTACTTGCTTTTTTTACATATTTTTTCCAGCGTTCTGGGAGCATCTGAATACCGGTTCTGTAGAAATCTTCAGGCTGATGTCGAAACCACTTCAGAACAGCCTTTTTCACTTCCTCATTGGAGCAGAACCTCTGCCCTCCCAAGAACTCTTTCAATGGTCCAAAAAGTTGATATTCGCAAGGGAGAGATTTTGGCTGTATGAACGATATGGTAAGATGTCCCATTTGAGTTTCGTCAGTGTGTCCATAGTCAGTTTGGCTGTGTGAGGTCTAGCATGGTCTTGCAGAAAAACACCACTGGTAAGGAGTCTTGGTCGCTTTTTCCTTAGTGCCGGCTTCAGGGACGTCCTCAAAATGTTATAGTAGCAGGTGCGTTTATGGTTCAACGTTCTTCCAGAAAATCGACATAAAATGATACCCTTAACATCACTTTAGTTTCCGACGGTGTCATCTTAATTTCTTGGGTCGTGGTGAGTCAGTGTGTCGCCATTCCATGCTCGCACGTTTGATTTCAGAAGTATGGGATGAATCCATGTCTCGTCGGTGGTCATAACACGCCTTAGAAAGCTTATCATTTTCCCTGTCATATCGCTGCAGCAGCATGGAACAGATTTCCACCCGGGTGGTTTTGTGATCCTCGGAGAGTTGCTTATGGACCCATCTGGCACAGATCTTGTTGAATTTCAGCTTATCGTGGATGATGGTCTCTACACTTCAGCTTATCTGCCAGTGCTAATGTTCAGTATTGAAGCCAATTCTCGGATATGAATCCGCCTGTTGTCCCTTATCAGCTCATTTGTTTGTGCGATGATGCCATCATTGACAGCAGTTGCTGGCCTTGCCTTATGAGGTTCATTGCCGGTGGATTCTCGCCCTCCTTCAAAATTTTGACACCAAGCAAAGACGGATGATTGAGACAAACATGACTCGGTGAACTATCTTTGAAGTTTCTGATGAATTTTAATGCTTTCACACATCCGTTGATGATTATTCGTTGTTCCACTTTGATCGACACATCGCTGTCCGTCATTTTGTTTAAACAAACAATTCGTTGTCATGGCAGCCGGATGAGTGGTGCTGCATTTGCAAGACAGGCGGTAGTTGCCATCCCAGCAATGAAAGTTTAGATTTTTACAACAATGAAATTTATAAAAAAATTAAGTCCAGGTCATATTTGAACGCCCCTCGTATGTTGCAGCTGCTCGGGGTTTGTCAAATAATAGAAAAAAAATTAAGAAAGTTTGCTTTAAGATTGTAAATATCACAAACAGAAACGATTGTAGCGTTCATGATGTCCTTTCTCTTGAGAACTCATAGGAGCTAATTTAAAATCACAGATAAAAACAGTTTATTCACAAGTTTTGTCTTGAAAAATTATTATAAAACTATCATCTTTCGTGAATTTCCTTTTATGAAAAAAAAATGAATACTTTACCAGTACTTTGACTTATTCCAAGAAAGTCTCCTTATTACGATGAACTGTTTATTCACTAGAATGATGTAAATTATATTTTATGAGGATTCTCAGTCACCTAATAGAGAATTATACTTTAACGGTTTTCACTATAGATTTTTTAACACATAAAACCATTCGTTGTCATAATTTTTATTTCATAATCACCAGTAAACAACTTAAGGCAATAATTATCTTCCGATGGCAATCGTAAAATCGTAACAAGTGCAGTCGCAAGGAGCGTGAAAGCAGAAGGGGACAGTCAAGAAAGGTGACAATAACAGTAAAAATGTTTGAAAATAGCAGTGTTTAAGGTCCGGATGGGGAAAAAAAGTGATAAGAAATAAAAAAAAGTGAATTTAATAATCACAACGGGAAAAAATGATAATTTCAGAAGAGATATAAATTTAAATTAATGAAAACCAGATTCCAATGGGAATACAACTTTCATTCTCGTCCATGAAACATTTCTATGTGAAAGTTGCTTTTCACTCTTAAGAAAAAAATTTCTGATTTGTTTAAACGTTTTTTCTTTCCTTTTTTAAGTTTATGGATTTAATTACTAAATCTCTTCTTATCTATGCGAAAAACGATAAATGTCATCGCAATAAATAATGTTTTGAAAAGGAAAACGCATAAACACGAGGTCGGCAGCATGGAGGGTTTTTATTGTCTATATCCATCTAATAAAATTCCTTACATTAAAAACAATTTTTAACATAGAAAATAAAAAAAAATCTTTACAAAATAATTTTAAACAGACTAGAATAACGCAAGAATACTATAGAAAAATGAAATGGTAAATTAAATGCAACGAGTAATTTAACTTTTTAGAAATTTAAAATTTTCTTCTTCGAGTACCAATAAGAATGTGAAATATATACAGGGTGTCCAAAAAGTCTGGTAACATGGCAGATATCTCAAAGCTGCCAGGTAGGCGAGATCTGATGAGTGTGCTTTATCGGTAATAGGGAGATGGGGAATTCATTGCCGCACTCAAATTTGACCTTCATCCTAAATTTAAGGTCATCCATTTGATAACTCGAAAACTATGAAAGATAGAAACAATTTCCAATTGCTACCCTGTCGAGCAACACCACATTAGTCTAAAAACAATTTTTAATCACACTTTTCCTCTTGAAAGATTTTGAGAAAATGGGCGAGAAAGAGTCACTCAATGTCAGGTTTAGCTGGCCAGGTTGGCTGAGGTTTCTAATACATTTGAATTGCAGTGAAGCACACCGTTGGGAAGGAGAAGAGGAAGCACACTCTTGAGTGACTCTTTCTCGCCCATTTTCTCAAAATCTTTCAAGGGGAAGGGTGTGATTAAAAATTGTTTTTAGACTAATGTGGTGTTGCTCTACGGGGTAGCAATTAGAAATTTTTCTCTATTTTTAATAGCTTTAGAGTTAGCAAATGGATGACTTTAAATTTGGGGTCAAAGTCAAATTTGAGAGAGGCAATGAATTCCCCTCCCCTATTACCTATAAACCACACTCATCAGATATCGCCTACCTGGCAGCTTTGAGATATCTGCCATGTTACCAGACTTTTTGGACACTCTGTATATTGGGTCGGGAAAAGAAAAAAATAAAGTTATTCATTGGCTTCAAGAAAATGACAGAGGCTTTCTATCCATTTCAGGAGATGAAAATAGTTCTGCAAAAGAAATAATACAGGGCGATCCAAAAGTCAGTTCACTCAAAGATATATGCAGAGGATATTAATTGCAGACAAGACTATTATCGATGAAAAATAGGAAAGAAAAGAAGATTATTATCAACAGGACGGAGCTACAGCTCATACAGCCTGAATCTCAATGAAACGAGTGGAATCTGTTTTTGAGGATAGAGTAATTTCGAAGGAAATTTGGCCACCTCGTTCACCGGACCTGACTTCCCCAGATTATTTCCTGTGGGTCTATTTAAAAGGTCGGGTGTATGCCAAAAATCCACACTCTCTAATCGAACTGAAAGCAAACATTTGCTCGCAGATCAGCGCCATTCCGGAGGACATGCTGTAACGCGTTTCCAAGAATA
The DNA here is from genome assembly GCA_023313115.1 of Rhysida immarginata. Taxonomy (NCBI): domain Eukaryota; kingdom Metazoa; phylum Arthropoda; class Chilopoda; order Scolopendromorpha; family Scolopendridae; genus Rhysida; species Rhysida immarginata. The sequence continues at coordinate 6,434,073 of JAHWFO010008967.1, read as the reverse complement.
TGTGCCGTCGCCTTCATTTGTGCAAGCAGAAGAATGGGGACTACTTTGAACATTCACTGTGGACTCAATCGGTGTCGCATTGATTTAAGAGCATCCACTGCAAATTTGACGTTGGTATGTTTAATGGTTTTCATGGTTTCATACAATTCTTCATTATACAGGTATTATAGAAAGTCAACAATGCCAAGCATGATACATCTGATTTATTGTACCAATGTCGAACAATTGGATCATCCTTTCTTAAACTTGGCAGAGTAAACTTGCAGAATTTTCTGACTATTGAGTGGTCTAATATTTGTCGTCCCTTATTACATTGGAAGTTTCCATCTGGTGGAAAAATTAAAATTACTGAAAAAAACTGGAATTGACGAGTATAGAAAAGAAGGGCGAAAAAACCTGGAATATACCTGACGTTTCGGCTTTTGAAAAAAATGGAAAGAAATATTCCGCAACCTGGATGCGAAACAGGGACCACGATTATCTACAGTCTTGTCTGGTCCCAATATTTATGAACTAAATACGAAGCGCGCATGCTCAAGCTGGTATCAATCCGCTTGAAAAAGAAAAACTATTGTAAGGCCTCTGTTTGGTTGCTTATATTTGAAGCCTCCAACTAATGAAAAAAATTGCACAACTTTTTAAATAAAAAAAAAACCATACACCTGCTGATTTTTTATCTATAGTCCTCATCAGATAAGTTAAACCTCGACCTTGAAGGTCTAGGATTATTCTTGAAGCTAAAATGGGAGGCAAGAGGATGAAAAAAATTCTGATGAAGTACTAGTACTTCCCTGCACTACATTAGTTTTTTTTTCATCCTCTTGCCTCCCATTTTAGCTTCAAGAATAATCCTAGACCTTCAAGGTCGGTTTAACTTATCTGATGAGGACTATACATATTGTTTATTATATATTATATATCTCGTCAAGCGATAGCGCTATGATCATCGAATTAGTAACCTGTACAATTTAGCATTCAGTTGCGAAATAATCAAAATAACATTTTCAACGAATTACATTTTCAAAATGAATCAGAATGTACTAAAAATGTAACAAGTTACTTGGAACATTTTAACGCCTGTTTCAATTTCTTTTCTCGTAAGCAGTCCAGAGCTTTTACGAGGTACGTCCAGAAAGTAAGTGCCATTTGGTAGTACAAAAAAAAAAAGCAAATACAGGCTTAGAAAACAAATTTATTATAAAAATATCTCCATACCTTGATCCATTTTTCTAAACAGCTTCCACCATTTTGAAAGCACTTATAGCAGAGTACGAGTTTTTGTATCCTTCTTCATAAAAAGTTGCTGCTAAAGCTTTTGTTGCCGCCTATGATGTGAACCACGTAGTGACAGCTTCTTTTACGCCGTCATCGTTGTTGAACTTCTGGGCGCTTTTACCTAGCGACTTTTAACTCTTTTGGACCAGAAGTCGTTCCTTGGTGGTCACAATTCAACAACGATGACGGGGTAAAGGAAGCTGTCACTACTGGTTGATATCACAGGCGAATGTTGTACAATGGGTCAATCTATTTCATTAATAACTGAAATACATTACAACCGTTAGTTATCTATCATAATCGTGAGTGTGATTGATTATTTTTAATGATCTTAATACTCTTCTTTAGAATCTATTAAGTCTGCGGGTTTAATTACATTTGACCATCTAAAACGTCTTTTTTAAACTTTGTTTAAGCCGTTTACTCTTAACAAATGGTTCTTTATTGGTTTAACTTCATTCCTAGTTTTGGATATTTTTAAATATAAAAACTTATTAAAGAAATTCTGCAAATCTTCAAATACTAATATCAGTTAAACAAAACAATCCTTAAATTTTTTAACCAACAACGGAGGGAACCTCTAATCCACAAAGAGATTAAATTTTTTTTTGCTTAAATTTTTTGTCCATTTCCCGATATTGAGTCTGGAACTTTTTAATGGTGCGTGTTTCGAACGTCACACCTGGCGATAATGTAGAGAATGCTTAATGTAAAAGCGATAATGAAAATTAAAGACTGTTCACGTTCGTGCTTGTGTTTTTTTTAAGTACATTGAACGTCTGAGTAGATTATCAAGGCAGCGCCTTCTCGTGACCTTGTTGGCAGAGACCTACCTTACAATGTTGTGTATATAAAGTAACCTAATGAAGCAAGCAGTTGAATGCTAAATTTAAACATTCCTCAAAAGCTAATTTTATCTAATATCCCATTGTGTATTTAAGAAGGGGTAACATTCGTAATAAAGTATATTATTGGATAAAACCGTAAGCCTTACATAAAACAGCTAAACGTACTTTGTGACAAAATACAGCATAAGGAGGAAAACTCATGGTTTTTGGTGAATTGAAACTCATTCGCAGAAGTTTGCTTACAAATTATAAAACATACAAAGAACTCTTAATTCTTTCAAAATTAACCCAAGTTTATAAATTACAGTAATATAGAATTTTCGAGTTTTCATAAATTTATTCAGAAATAGAAAATTTGAAATCAGTATTGTTATACACATTTCCTGATAGTAATAGTGAAAGTTGTAATTTAATAAGGCAACTGCACTGTTGCAACATCGTTCAGAGTCAAAATATTAAAATAGAAAACGACATTAAGCATCGAATAGGGTTCAGTTCACGATTTCAGAGCTTTTTATTTCGGATTCATTTGTGGAATAATATTCGTGTAAATATATGCAATTGTAACAAAATTTATGGGATTATAAGCAGATGTAAATCTCTTCCCCAAAATATTCGTCCGTCTCTTTGTATTTGATTCGGAGGTGGGCGAGACGAGATTTCTTCGTAAGTTTTGAAGGCCTTTTTTGTAATCAAATTTTATAGCCTGCAGATATTTCGACTATTTTAACAATCCTTAAAAAGAAGCAACTTGATGATCGAATACGAGGAACCTTTTTCTACGGGTACATTTTCAGGCAAATCCATCGGTGGCGATGATAAACTTTTCGAATACCCAATGATCTTCGGCTCAGAGAGACATTGTTATTTAACGTAGGCGTATTTAGCAATGTTAATTACCTCAGTGCTATCTTGACCCGACTTATTCACCCAGGAAAACTTTTAATTCGTGTTTCACTACTTCTTTCCTTTCGTTTTCATCCCTTTGATTAAACCGAATAGGTAACGAGAGCGTCAACGGTTCACAACGCCTTCCCGACCTTGGTCCCTTTTCATTTTTTTATTCATTCTTTTCATTGCTAGTTAATATTTCATCTTTCGTTATTTATTTCTTAATAATTTTTACGTTCTGATTTTAGCGATAACATTCAACGAGAGTCCTCGGACAGGGCGGACTCGAGCGTGGCCTAGATCGCTTCCTTTCCCTTCCTTCCTTTTACCAATTGCCTTAATTCAGATTATTGCAATTGAAACGAACCGAAAACGAAATGAGACAGCAGAAAACCACCAAACGAGATGGCATGCAAGCTCATTTCCTCATTCAAGGATGTATTCGATGAATATATTACTGACATTGCGTAATAAGAATTTCTACTTTGCAAACAACTTGAACTAATTTCAATGAATAAATGATAGGAAGTTTTTGAACGATGACAATATCTGCTGATGAAGTTGATAGCATTATAACCAGAAATGACAGAAGTGCTAACGTTAATCGATTACGGGGGAATTCTATTCACTACATAAGAATTCACCTTTAAAGCCTTTTATTAATTCAAGAATCCTCCTTAATTAAACAACTACAAGTATCCATCCATTGTGCTTTTAACCTTATCTACATATATTCAAATCTAAATACCTGTTTATATATAAATCATTAGTTTGAAACTTTTGATAACTTTTAAATAAACATAGGGCATCCTTTAATCTTTAATAGAGACAACAACGGTTTCAAGAGAATTAATCTTTTTCTAAGTATTTCTTACATAGCAAAACACATTATAAAAACAGTGCAATAATATCACATTTTCAACCTATTTATGTAGTAAACTTTTAAAAAGAAAGAAAATTGAAATTTAAAATGCAGACAGTGAATCTTTTCTTTCGGTAACGATATTTTAGTTGTCTCATTTCCATAAAAAAATGCCCTCATTAATCTAAGGCACATTCCTTTTAAAAGGGCGAGAATTAATTTCACAGGGAAAAGTTTTGTAAGAAGTCCTTATAATATCTGATCTCGCTAAGCAAGACCATCAAATGTCGTTCATTAACTCAATTTAAATTCAACTTCGGTTATAATTACGAAGGTCTTAAAGATTTAATTTTATGGTAATCGACTGGTTGAATCAGAGGCTGCTTTAAAAAAAAATGTTTAAAAGAAAAAAAGAAAGAAAGAAAAGCAAGGCAGCTAATGTGCGCCGAGACACAAATGAGGATGACCTTAGGTGAAACGTTTTTAAATGAATACACGGTGGGAAGTGAGTGTTGTAAAAGGATGAGTGAGCGAGTGCAAAAGTTTTCCGGAAGGATAAACGATAGTCCCTTTGTAACAGTCACTAGGCAATGGGTTCGCTTTCAAGGATAATCCTGTGGAAAACGAACATAATATCAAAGAAAAAATAAAAAGGATTTTTTTGACCGCTCTGGGAAAGTTCTTGAAGGCGATGAAAAGGAGGGAAGTGGAGCGAGTGCTTGAGAAGATGCACCGAAGAAGACAGGAATCTCGACTCGTCCCGGTTGGATCGTCCCAAGGCCGTTTGGCCATCCTTCCCACGGAGGAAGACAAAGAAAGGGACCGGGGTTCGTTTGTTGGATAAGAGGCAGCCAAGTGGATCCTCTTCTCAAGAAGTCAATGACGATAGTAGTAGTAAAAAAATAAAATAAAATAATATCTCTCCAGATTTCTTCTCCTTCCCCTCCGCCCATCAACAGTTAGTGCTTCTGGCATTAAAAACACTGAGCGGAAAACGTTTATTAAGCCAAGTGCAATTAAAAATGCAAACCATTAATTAAAGATGCCGGTGACATTACAATGGTAGGATAAATACCATGTTTTAAACCGGGCTACAAATTGTGCCCATGAGTAAATTTACTTTTTTAATAGCTGCAAGCGAGATGCCCAGCTTTTCATCACCCACATGATGTGAGAAGTCATCGCAAGTTAAGACAACCAAAGGAGTGTGTGCCACCGAATTTATTGCGATAATAAATTCAAAAATGAAAACATGAACTTTAACATTTTACGATCGAAATAAAATCTTCTTTCCCCTTCGTTGTCTGAACAATCAAATTGGCATGCAGCAGAGAGTTTTAGCTGTAACTCACTTTGAACCTAATCTGGAGTCATTTTTCTGCTTAAATTCTTCAGAAAATTTTTGTTGCAAAAGTGATAGGGAAAAAAATCCTAATTTTTATATAGGAAGCAAAAATTCAGGAAATATTACAATGAGATATTTGTTATCACCTTAATTTTCTTTAAAGCTTCCATACATGAGTATAATTGCACAGAGGTTAAATAGCGTAGCTCTTATACGATTAGTTGAAGAATTTTCTTTAGATTCCTTACTTCTTTTTGAGAGCGTAGAACTTCTTAAAGAATTACTGAGATAGAAAATAATTACAATAAAGAGATGTTCCCATCTACAAAGTAAACATTAAAAACTATTTACAAAACTAACAGGGAAAATTCCTACTTCCCTGCACGTTTTGCCTTGACTTCTGGAACTAATTTGCTGAAGATGGTGAATCGTTTGTTTTCTCTCTCTCCCAGAGCTTACACTTTTTATATCGTTTACTGCTCGGATCAGATCTAACATATAAAAAGTGCCTTAATTAATGGTAGCGTTCTTCCTTCTAGAATCGCTCATCCCTTTGTGGACCGTTTCCATTGGACTTAGAATTTTTCAGTGGCGAGTTTTTTTTGGTCCACCCTGTATATATAGGGTGAGGCATTTGTCTTGAGACAACTCAATATCTCGGAAACTAAGCATTGTACGAAATATGTCCAAAATCAAAAGTGAATTATTTCGCGGGGGGAATTCATTAGTTAAAAAATTACCCCCCCCCCTTGTGAGGAGGGGGGGCTGGGGGAGGGGGTAACGTTGAAATCTTAAATAGGAACCCCTATTTTTAATGGTATATTCAGATTGTACACAATATTCGAGAAATGTTTTATTCTTGGTGTTTTTTCAATTGATCCAACCGTTTAGGAGATAGAGGCCCTGAAAGTATGGAACTTTTAAAGTTTTGAACCCAATTTTATCGATGAAGACAGAGATAGAGAGTGGCTCTTACAGGCATTCCTATTCTACTTTTTAATGGTCTTTAAGAATCCGAAGTCAGAATTTCAAAAATTCAAAATTTTTTAGTGCACAAGTAAACTTTTGGGGGCAGCAGTCCTATGGAGACAGAGTCTATGCGTGTGTACTGAAAAATATTGGATTTTTGAAATTCTAACTTCGGATTCTTAAAGACCATTAAAAAGTAGAATAGGAATGTCTGTAAGACCCACTCTCTATCTCTTTGTCTTCATCGATAAAATTGGGTTCAAACTTTCAAGGCCTCTATTTCCTAAACGTTTGGATGGATAGAAAAAACACCAAGAATAAAACATTTCTCGAATATTGTATACAATCTGAATACACCATTAAAAATGGGGGTTCTTTTTTAAGATTTCAAGTTACTCCAGCCCCCCCTCACAAGGGGGGGGGGGTAATTTTTTAACTAATGAATTTCCCCCGCGAAATAATTCACTTTTGATTTTGGACGTTTTTTCGTACAATGCTTAGTTTCCTAGATATTCAGTTGTCTCAAGATAAATGCCTCACCCTGTATATCTGAACATGATAACTGCAGAAATGGCATTTAGACTACTTTACGCTTAAATATTCATTTAAGTAAGATGCTTTATACAGAATGTCTTTCACATGTGTAGACTAATGAAATACAGGGAGTTCCATTCAAACCACCTAAATTTTATCTGACGATAGAACAGAAGCCATAGAAAATGCACAAGAATTTTTATTTGATACACAATTCAGCTCTACAACGATATCCAATCCGTCTTTAATTTCAGTATTCAAATTCAATCGGATTTTTTCAAAATTAACTTCCAGTGACAGAAATTTTTCGAATCACGCAATAAGTGCATGAACTGATCGACTCAACTGTGACATCTATTCAAAAGATCTGACTCACGAAATTTTCACAAAAAATTAGGCAAACGGAAGATTTGTATTCAATTTGTACCGCACTTATTAAACGAAGATCAAGAAAGAGATCACCTAAAACAATTCAACCCTCTTCAGTCAGATCATTAAGTAGCGGAAGAATGGCGCTACTTATTGGTTTTATCATGTCCGTCTGCCCCCTTCATATTTTCTACATTTTTTGATGTAGAAGGTTGAAATTCGGAATTAGCTTACCACGGGCATTTCTTACTTCACCATTTTGTTTGGCTTTGATTGGCTCACTGGGGTGGGAGTTAGAGAGGATCTTCTGTTCGATTTGGTTTATAGCTATATAAAGGAGTGAAATTCGGTATGCAGATTCATCTAGGCAAAATCTGCATTACTAAGAAGTTTTGTCCAAATTGTCCCAGTGGTATCGGAGTTATGAGGGTGCAATCATGGGGTCTTTTGAAATATTAAGTTTTCAAAAGGTAGAATATGCCATGTGATATATCATTCTATCGTAAATGATGAGAAACGAAAGAAGATTGAGCTAGATTTCCATTTTCTAAAAATTACGTTCAAAAAAAATCAATATTTTGATAAAAAATAATGGGGATTCAAAAGTACGGATAAAAGGGGTAAAATAGACGAATTCAGGGCTTCCGCTACTTTCCTATACCTTTCTTTGGGGGGATTAACTTCTTGTTTATCTGATTAGATGTATAGAGACAACTTATTTGTAAACAGACACCCTTAATTTTCATCATCTTTAATTTTTTCAGGAAAATTCGTGTATTGCGTGAAGTGACATTCTTGGCATCAAGAAGTATGCCTTGTATCCCTGGATGCAGAAGAAATGAGTTATTTCCAAAGGATTGATATAATTGTCCTAAAGCTGAAGATTCCGCTGTCCGCAGTCAATCGGGTGATTATGAGGTTCAAAACAATGAAAAAGGAAATTATTAAGTCATCTTGAGGCCAACCTGGACGAATAAAATGCCCGCTGAAGACTGGTAGAAGAACTCCACGTTGCAAGGCTACAACCGTTGCAAAACACCTGTAAGTTAGCCGTAACACAGCTGTCGGTCATCTTCACCAACCAGGCCATTATGGGAGAACTGAAAGATGAAATCACTTCTCACTGCAGTCAATATTGCGAAAAGAAACCAGACCAAGATGGTGGGATGCCATTTGAGCTTCTGGCATCATGTCATTTTTTCAGATTTTGAGTTGTCCTTTGAGTCGACCTATCTTTCAGGTAGCGGGAACATATAATCTGCGGAAAGTCAAGTTAAGAATTCACCATGAACCACCTGAAACCAACTTTCAGGCATGGTGAATTTTACCTTATTACCATTTAGTGCACAGGATAATCTGAGCTTGCAGAATGTAACAATACTCACTTTAAAAAATCATCGGCATGTTGTAAAAGGGTTTGTTTCCAATGTTTCCAGTGGCTCTGCTAAACAAAGTCCAAATTATAGATGGAAGATGGAGTTTATTGCTATATCGTTTAAAACTCCAAGATTTGCAGGCATTAAAAAAGACACTCGAAAGCTTTCATGGTCCAGTCAATATTCAGACATGAATCCCAGAGACTATATCTGGACAATGCTTGATTTTGCAGTAATACGACATTCACGAAATCTTTATCCATGTCCAATTTGCTCAGTAGAAGTATCACCTTTAACCAGAAAATCGTTATTCAATGGTTTGTTTTATAAGCATTAAATAATACTAATTAAATAATTTCTAATTTATTTCTAATTTAACTTTTATTGCTTGTTTTCCCATAGACCTTAACCATTTATTTAAGAGCCATTAAATAATATTTATTTATTTAACCTTAGCCATTTAAAGTGGTTAAGAAACCAGTTAAAGCGTTTCATTTGCATCGAGTTGTTTTTGTTGGGAGAATGCAAAATTGGGCGGCTTGGCCATCGCAATCACATTAACGTCGGCGAATTTGAACACGATCAAATAGACCACATTGTAAAATCTTAACGGCGTTTAAATCCTTGAAAGGCAATCCAAATAAGAATTGGATAAACCCAAGGTTTTCATTTATTGCTTCTAAAACAAAGTGGTAGCAACCCTATCTAGACGTCTCAATCACATACAGCAAAAAAAGAATATAAATGAAAGTAGGTTTTTTTAAGGAACGTAGTTTATATTTTCAAAAAAAAAAAACCAACAACACGCAATAATGGTTATCTATGGGAAAAAAAGTTGTTTGCCGTAATAGTGGTTAAATAAAGTGCGCTATTAACTATCATAAAAATAATATTTAAATGAATAAGAAATTTCATATAGTTATAAAGAAATTTAAGAACTTAATTTTATAATAAAGTTGAAAAAGTATATTGCTCTGTTTAAGAAAAAAAGCAAATCTGTAAAAACTTCATTTACAGCAGAAATAATCGTTTGCATAGAGAATTTTCGGGAATTTAAAATAAAGTTTTAAAAAAGGGCATAGTTGAAACGAATTCGATAATTTTTTAAGCGTTACGAAAACCTAGATCTGGAAAGTAAACAACGGTAAAAAACCTCAATAGTAACCATAACACCTTTTTTTTTATTTTTAGTTTAAAGGCGAACTCTATGGGACGTGAAGCGCGTACGAAATGCTCGTTCATTTCCATAAGAAACCTGTCATCCCTGGCTGTCAGAAGAAATAAGTCGACGTAGGAGTAATCGTCATTGACAATGGGAAACACCGAAATAATTCGAATACGGGAGGAAAAATTATATCTGTGCTATGCAAATCGCATGCAACAGCATTGTCTGAGATCAAGGAATGGATCTCGAACGAACAATTTGAATTATTCATGTCGGTGTACGTAACACTGGACGAATACCTTATGGGGGATTTTTTTTAACCTTTCGGTTTTCTTTCCAGATAAAAACGAAACGAGACAGCTGCCAGAAAGTCACCGGCGGACCGTCATTCATCATGGGGCGGCCACGAAAACAACAATAACAACAACTGCTACCATTCCTCAAGATCTTGCCCTAAACATAAAAAGGAGGGGGGGAAGAGAGAAAAAGCGGCAAGTTTTAGCGAAATCTTGTTTATAGTGACACAAAAAAAGAAGAAAAAAAAAAGAGTGGAGGAGAAATTCCACATATTGCTGAAAGTAAAGGCGAGATTATATGAGACCTGTTATCTGTGCGAAAGAATGTAAAACAAGTTTGAATACACTTATTATCCTTCATAAATTATTTGACATTTTAAAAGTTAGTATATATCGTAACTCAAAATTTCCCATAATTTGGGAGGGAAAGCAAGAAAAATAAAATTCATGTGTAATCTCGAAGGCGCAAAATTACTTTATGTGTGCAATCAAAAGCGTTTCACGACCCAATAAAGGAAATGTAGACTGTGGAATATCTATTCTCGTCCAGGATACACTGTTAAAGGATAATGGGACATTTCTCTGAATTTTGCATACGGACCCCAGCATAAATAAGTTTAAAAAAATACAAAATCAAAGATAAAACGTGGAAAAAAACACTTGAACTTTTTTCATATCTTAAATGTAATTCTTAACTTATTATGGAACTTATGTAATTCTATTGTTGAAAGAAAAATTTTTACAAAAAAATTATTCGCAATGTTCATGAAGAAGCCTACATAACTGTTTAGGTATTTTAGCATGATATATCCGTCCGAGGATTACTCAAACAAGCCGAATTTACAATTACAAGTAGGTATCTTAACAATACCCCGTCAAATTTGTTACATAACTGAAACATAACAATAAGAATATTAGATATTAGGCGTGTTTAGGGGACACTAAAGATGATAAATCTAAAGTAATGATATGAGATTTTCCATGTAATAAAATGTACAGATGGCATTCTATGATAAATGCTTCGCTAGCCTTATGATGATTGATGCTCAATGATTGATACAGAATGTTTTGTATGGCACCAGCTTACAATATGTTAGAATAAATTTAACAACAATATCTCATTTGCGATAAAGAAACAAGCGCTCTACGCACAAACGAAAATATATCTCACGCTAAACGCCAGAAGAGAAAAAGGCGCAGCCTTTAAACAATAACAGTCGAGTGCTCAAGAATATGAGAGACTTCAAGCTTTGACTAGTGAGCAAGAGGCACGAGAAAATAGCAATCAAAAGCAATGCGAAATCAAGAATATGAATATAGTTATTTGGAAAAGCAACCTAGAGATATCCGCTAAGAGACGTCTTCGTGGACGATATAAATTTACTGCAATTAAAAATTTTAGAAAATATTGTTAAGTTCGTCAAGAGGAATGATGAAATTGAAGAACTGTTGTCATCCTTTTTAAACCATAGATTATCCTGCTTGACAATTCTGAGTTTGTACAGAACGATCGGAAACCTTAGTTTTCCTGAATGACATCGTTAGGCTTTGTTTAAGAACGCATCCCATTCGAAACAACTAAAAGAATTACTTAAAAGTAGGTGAATCCTGTAGGTCTTAACTTCCATGGAAGAAAGTTGGCCGAAGAGATATCGAATTCCATGGTCCAACCACTTGAATTTCGCAAATTCTTTAACTTTCTTAACCCTAAAATTAATAGTCTTGTTCTTGAAATCAATTATAAATTTAAGAAATATATTAAATTTACGGTATTTGATGAGATACTTGATATCTGCTCTAAGTAATCTTACCTGTATATTAAATTTGAAGAATAAATTCAACATGGGCCGAGAAGCCACGCTGAACAAAAATAAGTAAAAAATGAAAAGGAAAACCAAAAATGGAGAGGGGGGGACCTCTAATCCACAAGGAAGTTGTTTTAATTGGTTAAAGTTTGGCTACATTGAGACCAATTGCAAGAGTGGCATCTATGAAGCTACACACTAGTGCAGCAATTGCAGGGGTGATCACCCTCTCTTTTTCTAGGAATTGCCCGATTTGGAAGATCGAAAAGAGATTCAATCACTCCGTGTCAAAAATAAATGCTCATATGGAGAAGCGGCTTTTCAAGTCCAGCAGAAATGGTCATTCTCGCTTTTATGCTGAAGTCTTGAGGAAGGACAAACCTGCACAGTCGGTGGATACCAAGACTGAAGCGGCATGTTGGATAAAAGTTAATACATGTATCAACAGAAATCAGTAACCCTCAGCAAAGATGAAGCTCTTAAATCAATTAAGAACGTTCAAGAAAATCAAAAATTGCAAAACGTTCTGGTGATAATTTCCCTTTAAAAAAAAAAAGTCTACAACAAAGCGATGAAGCGTTCCCTAATGAAGAAAGCACTCCTGAAATGCTCGTAGACGATCTCTTTTTTTCTGTTGAACTGAAGATCGAAATATCTGAAATTGAGATAACAGATGGTTATTTTTCTGTCGAACGATGATTTCGAGTAATTTGATTTTGACCTATTTGGTTGAATTAAGTTATATAGTTTTGTTCTTTAATGTTCTTTAATGTTTGTTTTTCGAATGCTGTAGTGATTGTTGATTCGGGTGATGATTTTAAATTTTTAAATTTTAACATGATAACGTTTTAAGGCTGGAGATCATTCTGCAAAAAGTATGATGCGAAATCTGACCTAAAAAAACATTACAGAAACAGAAACAGTTCAAAGTCTTGCTTATTTTGCACATTTAAGCATTGTTGGCGCCGTCTTGAACACGCGACGGCACTGAATGGTCATCTGACCACTGTGGTTTCAGATAGCGCCATTATACTTCGAGGTTTTACCTAGCTCAAATACTTCGCCAATTCAACAACAAATGATGTGAAAATTCAAAGTTTTTTTTATTTATGTATTGGAGTAAACTATTTGCCATTACAAAAAGTATATTTTATTGAATATATTTAAAACTCTTTGCCACAATTTAATTCGTAATTTATTATTTTGAAACATTGAAGAATCAATTAAATTTTCGTTTGGGTCTTATGATGCTTTTCGAAGTCTTCATCAAACTTATAATCTATGTGCTCCGAAGCGCTTAATATATTTTTACAGATTCCTTCTTCTATACAGCTAAGATTAATGTTCCGACCCCAAAAAAGCCTTACGGGTGGGTCATTAAAATTATTCGAATTTTAATTTTGCATAATAAAAATATACTCGTTTTGTGATTTTAGGTACTGCGAAAAGCTTGCACGTGCCATATTTATGTCGCCACATTCAATTGAGAGCACAGACGCGAGTAAGGAGACGCACCTTAACCATAGACGCTGTGTTTATTTGAGTCGATACTCGTGCTTATATCTATATTTCAGTTATCATAAGCCGTTGTTCAGTATTAACGATGTGCATAATTCTGTAGACTCGTCCATTGATAAATAAATAAAAGTTTATATAGTGTATAAAATATTTATTTGTTGCACCTTAAAAACATTATCATAATTCAATGCTTCGGACTGCGGATTCGAAATTAAGTCACTTTTTTTTTTGTTTCGAGTTTTTAATTTTCTTTTTATTTCGGCATTACTGTTTTGGATGATCCTGTGTAGATTTTTTATGTTCTTTAAAAGATAAATCTATATATGCTAATCTGTTCTTCTTAGATTTAGTTTATTATCATTTGTATGTTGAGGTTTTATAATTATTATATTTATCTTGTGATTTGTCTATTTTTTTAAGGAGCAAATGACCTCTGAAGTTGACGTGCCCATAATTCCAACCAACCTATATGCTTGAGTGCACATAATGGATGCATTCGTTCTTGTACGTAAATGCCAAGATTGATGAAGCTCGAGATGGCCAAATTTACAATTTTCGGTGTCCAAGAAATTAAAGGTTAACTAATTGACTCCTTGCCAACCTTACAAATTGCTTCCGCTTCCAAAAATGGAGTAACTAAATATATGCAATAACTTTTATAAGTGGCTAGAGGAAGATACTGACTCACATGTCACATAAAATTACGTGAACGAATACTATTTTGCAAGGAGACAATGATTCTTCACATCATTCAACCTAGTTCCTCTCTGTGGATATCGCTGAGAAAAAACAACCAATAACCCACTGTACACGTGAAGATTGTGATATATAGATTGCAGTTGAATTCGGTATTCCAATTACTTGGAACTGTGATGGAATGATTATGACTGGAGATCAAAAAGGTTAAAATATCACAAAAAATGATATTATAAATAGCGGAAGTATTGAGTCAAATAGTCTTCAATCAAATGATGCCAAATATTCTGATCGCTGATGTCGCAGAGTCTTTCTATAAATATGTGAGAAATATAAGAAAGGGTCAAGAAAGATGGGTGTATGACACAAAAATAGCCAAGGATTGAAAAATGCTATGGGGTGGAACTGAGAAGACGTTATAAGATATCTTGAGCATTTCATACGAGGATTCATGGCTGTTATCAAAATAACGAGGTCTTCATTTCTAGTATCGTATGATGATTTCATACGATTATTTCAGTATGCTGGTTAAAAACGACACAGAAAAGGGAATTTGCAAAACACGCAAAATTAATTTTACACCTAAAAAATTATTTGAAAGAACACCCATACTTACGCTTTATAGATATTGACTGATCATTTTGAAACCGGACATCCTTAAAAGCGTGCTGTTCCATGCTTTTCATAAAAATCGTGCTGAGAACACTAATAAAAAACAACCACGTAGTTTTTGGAAGCTTTAATTGATCGTGACAGTTGAACATGCCGTAGTTCAAGTAGCTTAGCGAGTTCCAAAAAGATTCGTGGCAGACATTCACGTCAGCCGGAGGGTACAAATTGAACATATCTAAATGACAGCGCGTTATATTATCTAACAGAGATGCGACGTGTCTTAAACAGGTCCGACCGTCAAAAGCGAGATAACACAGCAGCTCTACTATGGAGGAATTCCACCAAGCAGCGGACTCCATTGTCAACACCATGGTTTGTAAGTTTCCAAAATTACTCTCATCCAATCTATGGCAGAATGTGTGGTCAGATACTATTATATTCCGTTGCTTTGCCGTAGCATTCATGTCCTTTGATGGTGCAAATCTCATTTCTTCACAAATTTTTATCATTGTCCGATCCTGTCTCTTTGGGTTAATTTGGTTAAATATGCAGTGCCACACCAGTAAATGTGTTACGTTTGTAGTGCAACACCAGGTAATGTGTTAACAAACTGAAAATGAATTTTATATAAAAGATTATTTTGTATTCTATAATTTTTTAATAATTAGTTGGAATAATGTGGAGTAAAACGAGCTGAAAATTATTTCAAATGTTTATTTTCATTTCATTTTGTTCTTACTGTAAAATTATATGAATCAAAATAGAAATGTGAAAATATAATCTTCATCGTTTTAAAGGTTAGGCTGCTGTCCATGAGCAAAATATCTGTCAATTGGTGCAAGGAAAAAATATGTTTGAATGAGAATGTGGAGCCTTCAGTAACGATGCATATTTTTACCGTCAATTAGTCGAATCTAGCTGCGGCGTAAGGCAGCAGAACGACATCTACGAGAAAATCTGTCGTAACAATAAGGTTTGAAGTTATTAGTGTAATGTTATGACTTTATTTCTTGTGATTCAATCGTGGTCAACTGGTTGAAACTGACGAAACCATAGATACCCAATCCTATCTGGATTTCTGGACTATTAAAAATTTCCTACATTTCGGCAATAGTTTGGGAAGGGTCATTTGTCTATCAGCAGGATAATGTATCTTGCTACAAAGCCCAATTGTTACCGCCTGTTTTGAAGACATGAATGTACAAGCAAACAGGATCAAATTATCAATAACTGGAACAAAGGAGGATACTTTTTGTTGACAACTACAGTTATACAAAGGGTTGTTAGAGATATATGGTAACAAATTACAGAGGGCCAGAACAGATGCAAAAGCCCTTTCGCCAACATCGGGTGTGGTTCAATCTGGTAGCCATATACCAGTTTCCATTGCAGAAGACTGAAACGCAGAACACCAAGATCCGAAGGCCCGTTTAAGTAGGCCAAAGCCACAAAAATCCATAGGCGATGCGTCCGGCGACTTAACGGGTATGTCACGGGTAAATATAGGGGTTAGAACTTTAGTCTGATAGTAGATGGCGTTGACTTTAGCCTTTGCTTCAACTTGCCGTTATAGCTGCATCTCGCCACGATCATGAAACCTTTTGAAAATGTTTTCTTGCATTCACGGTACCATTTTCTGAAGTCCTTAGAATCCTTTGGGCGGTAAAAAAGGCTCAGCTCTTGTTACAGTCGCTTAAATAAACATACGCCTTATCTAGTGTCACCACGTATTTCCACTTTTCGTTCGACAGGTATCGTTCATACTGTTTACGGCAGTTGGTCCGTTGCTCTTGAACGTGGCGCGGCAAAACTTAAGAACGTGGCTCTTGTGTCGCTTCAATTTTCGGTGGCCTAACTCAATGTTTTTAGCTCTCTGTTCGAATACTAACTATTTGAATACCTGCCCTAACAATATTCCATGTGATAGCTCACGTGAAATGAACGCACATTTAAATATGCTAATTGCTACCATAGATCCCTAACCTTCTGTATTATTCGAGTTTTGAGTTCGCAAAACAAAATTTTGCTATAACAGCTTATTACAGTATATAGCCTACAGAATTACTAAATAAATAATAGTAAAGTTATTAATCAAATGTCGATATTTCATAAATCAAAATAATTTTACCACCAACTCACTCTTTACATGCATCTCTTACTTTTTATTTCTTTATATTTTCAATAATAATAAAAGAAAATAGACACAGATGGTTTTCTTGTGGCAGGTTTAATCTCAACTCGAAAACTGTTTAAAGACTCACGCAACCATTTTCAGAGAACCGTGCATTTTATTTTATATTGAGGGCACGTA
Organism: Rhysida immarginata; assembly: GCA_023313115.1. NCBI lineage: Eukaryota > Metazoa > Arthropoda > Chilopoda > Scolopendromorpha > Scolopendridae > Rhysida > Rhysida immarginata. The sequence goes on along the minus strand of JAHWFO010008967.1, from coordinate 6,417,201 downwards.
AATGCTGAATTTTTTTTAATTAACTTCATTTTGATGCCGCCACTTAAAATGCATAAGAATAGTTTTAAAGAAATAAGTAAAATAAAAAGTCAAATAACGGAAAGAAGAAAATGAACGCAAGAAGATAATTTGGATTTCGGGGGGAAACTCCATAAAGTGAAAACTCTTATGAAGAAACTGAAGACTTTCGTGTAAAAGAAATGAGGAAAGAAATATATCCACGATACAGTGATTAAATAAAATTAGAAAAATCAACCACGAAATAAGGATAAATAAATAAATAAATATGTCATTAAAAAATTTATATTTAAAAAAACCAGAAAGGTCGTGAAAAGAGCCCTCCCGCCTTCCAATTTAATATTAATATGCGCAGCATCCGATGGCTCGTAAAATGCAGCTCGAGTAATGAAACCCGAATTGAAAGGACACAAAAAATTTTCCCCAGAGAAACAGGGGTGGGAAATAAGTATAAAAAAGTAAATTTCATCACTTGTTCCGAAATGTATCTCTAAAAAAACCCTCAAGAAATTCATGGTGATAAAGACAATATAATTGAATTTGTGTGGGTTTTTTTTAGAAATTACTTCATGCTATTGGAATAACGCTACATTTCTATTCCCCAAATATAAAACTTGGACATAAATAAATGGAATGATATAGAGCAGCTTTTTATTTCATCGTCAATATTCATTTTAATGTTTTGAAACTAGTTTTTCAAAATTTGCCGTTATTGTTATGTTCTACTTTTAAAAGGTATCAAGCTCAATTTACCCCTTTAAAAATTGCCTTCGTTTCCAAAAGAGATTGTATGTAATCATAATCTTAAGAGTTTTTATATATTAGGAAGTTAAATGTGGATCTTTGCAAAGCAATAAGTAAGTGAGGTGGAGGAGAAAGAATCAAAATGCTTCTTTAGAAGAAACAACCATTTGTAACGTAAAACCCTGAACTTTGGCCTATCAATTTCATCTTGTACAACATCTTGTAATTCATTTGTTTTATTACAACATGTTTTTTCATTACGGGCAAGAAATTTCTTATACTCACACCATCTCTATCAGCTTGATTATGTTTTCTCTCTCTCTCTCCATCTTACTATCTAAATAGCTGTAAGAGTATACAAACACAGCTTTTTGGAAATGTCATGTCTTCATGCATTCAAAATCATTATCTAACTCAATTTTATTCGGCGAAAAGTCAGCGAACGATTTACATGACCTAACCCTATGACCATCGACCACATCCCCACGAACCAGATATTACACACTAACTCCCTTGCCCAAGGTTATTTATTACCTGGACGCAAAACTTCGCAGTCTGATCATTAACACTACCTTATTTATACTCCGATCTCTTTCCGTGTTTTTGTTTACATAAGATGTTCACTAAGTATAAAATATTTAAATGCATTCTGCATCTGCCAAAACCATAAATATTCATCTCTAGAAGATTAAACTCGAAAAGTATATAGTTGCCAGGCGAGAAACATTACAGCGCTTAACTTTAATGCACTTTAATCCGACTTACGTTCTCAGTGAGAGTCCTTAATTAATATTTCATTGACTTCATTAAAACGCTTTTATGCGATAAATATTTTAATATAATTTTAAAAAAAAATTTTAATGCAGAGAAAAGTAATAGTCAAGTTTGACAACAATGTGAAGGGACTCTCAACCTTATTAATTTCTGAAAAGCAACAGAGGGTACACAACATTATTCCTTGTCAAGATAACATCTAGAATATCTCATTAAAATCAATTTGGTAATTGAGAAGGTTTTCTCGTTTTCTTTAAACTATTGTTCTCCGTGGATTCTCGTCCTGAAAGCAAATTTTATAGAATAAGAATTTATTACATTACTACTCAATCTACGATTCATTTGGGTGAAATTGTGCACCCTCTTTCTTCCTGAAATAGCATATATTATTTGCACTCTCAAATCTTCAGGACTTTTATTCTTCTTTGTTCAAATATTGCCGCACTTATTTTTTTCATCTCCTTTAACAAACTGAACCTTTCATTTTAACTTCAAAGAAACTTTAAGGATTTGGAAAATTAAAAGCAACCCCTAATAATAACTTTTTTCATATAATCCTACATTATCTAAAAATACTCAGCACTTCCTACATTATATGAAGTTTCCAAAGGTGTTACGGAGTACCAATAAATTTTTGATTACAAACACTTTTCCCGTGAACTTGAGCTTAGAAGTTATTAAACCTTCTAATTTTAAGAACGACTCCGCCATTCTTCACACAGTGTTCCTCAGTGGATGCTCCTGAACATTAATGGTAATTAGGTATCGATTAATTCAAAAGGCTCTTTCAATATTGCAGTATTCCCTTATTTTTTTTCTTCCACCACTCCAAGTAGTACGTTATCGATCTCAAAGAATCTAAACTTAACCTCTTGCATTTCTGTGTCCACACCCTTCCACGAGTACTACATTTGTGTGTGGACAACTTATCAAGTCTTGTCACAAGCAAGTATCAGTATCCGGATCTCTTTTAATATCCCATTTTAAAGACAGATTCAATTTTACATAACATCCAAGGATCAAGGAGAGTCCCCCCCCCCTTTCAAGAAAACGATGAATTCTTAGGCTCCATTAAAACTCCCAGCGCGAGCTGAGACATTTAGATAATAATAATAAATCTAACAAAATCAGATGAAAAACCTTAGATTGGAAATTTATATTCATTAAGATACTTTTCCAGCATTTCAATAAACACTACCCTACAAGGCTGCCAAGTTTTTTCACACACTCGAGCATTGTTTGGAAGACCTACATTGGACTGTCGACGAGTGAAAAAACATTTCGTGAAGTGACGAATCTACTCACGCTACACGCTGTTCCAGTCGGATGGACATGTTTAGATATAGAAATGCCGGGATAGAGTCTTTTACCTGAGTGCATCGTTCCAACCGTGAATTTGATGTGGTGGAGTCATGGTATGGAGTATTTTTCAAGGCATGATTTGGCACCCTTGCATCCGGTTGAAAGCCTATAAGAAGATTTTGGACAATCGTGTGCTTCCTACGCAGTGGGAAGTTTTTTGGTTATGAGATTATTACTTTGATGTAGAACATTAAGACGATACTGTATCATGTCATGTTGCGGCTTCCGTCAGGAAGGGGCAAATAAACATAAATGTCATTCGCCTTCCGTGCCCGCACAGAGCCAACACCACCTAGACAGAAGGCCTGCGCACAGAAACGTCATACATTGTTACATCATCATCAAATGGGCAAATTTAAGACTTATTATTGGTAGAAATACGATTAACAAATGCCGCTTTAGTGCTATATAACAATGTATGACGTTTCTGTGCGTAGGCCTTCTGTCTAGGTGGTGTTGACAGAGCCCTGGATTTAAACCAATCGAATATTTATGGGGCGAGTTGGAACATCGAGTGACGCCCAGGGAGCCATGTCCGAAATCCATTGTCGACATGGCTAGGTTCTTGCAGAATGGACCCAAATACCAGAAGTTTTTTATCAGAACCCTGTAGAAGTATGCCCAGAAGAATGGCTGATATAATTTCACCACTCAGAGGTCCAAAAAGATATTAAATAATTTAAAATATCACTTTTTCCCCTTAACTGTGTACTGTCCGTTCCATTAAATCAGAGTTACAAAAGCCGTCTTTATGCTAGTTATAAAGAACTTAATTTTTCGATAAATGGATTCAACTTAAAATATGGAAATAGTATTTCATCAATCCGAGCTATATTCTCGAAATTCAAAACAAACCAATAATTGTAGTACATGTGATTGGAAACTCCAGTGATTTTTCTGAAAATTTTTAATCATTTCAGTTAATAAAATTCACAGCTATCGCCAAGTGTACTCGTATTTTCAATAATAAATGATACCAGTTTGAGGGCAATTGCCAGGGAACGATCGTGGACAGTTAATACGCCGTTAATGGATCATCTAATAGACAAAGCGCTGATAACTAGTATTATATTATCAAGGATCCATTAATTTAGAGTTTGAAATAAAATGGCGTTGATTTTTTTTTATTTTTTACATCGGGCAGATCAGCTGTTAGTTCGATTCCAATCCATATATGAAGTCGTATTTTCTCCGATTCATCTACCGGGCTTTGCAAAAGTTCTGTTACACTCTTTACATCCCCCAAAAAATGGACTGCTCGTGATTTGGATAATTCCATTTCCACAAAAGGATCAAATAATATATTGGAAATTACGTGTTAACCTCTGAGTGATCCTAATGTCCACGACAAAAGCGATGGAAACGAAACGAGTAGAGATCGCTGCTCTCCTGCGCGCGGGCCACACGAAGTCTGAGATTGCCAAGATCCTCAAAGTCAGCGGGATAACCATCCACAGAGTTGCGGACAGGCTCAAGAATGGGAGAGACCTTAATGATCAACCTCGTTCAGGTAGACCTCAAGTCGTCAACCGTTTGGCTGTGAGAAAAGCCTTCGAACAAGACTCGACGCTCAAAATGACTGCGCTCGCAAAGAAAAAGAAAATTTCGGTGTCCACAGTGTCCAGAGCGGTCAAAGAAGAAGGTGGAAAGAGCGTGAGGCCTCTGCTGACGGATCGGATACGGGAACAACGTCGGGAGCGCTGTCGCCGTCTTCTCAACGACTTGAAGAGTCATGGCGAGCGAATTGTCATTTTCTCTGACGAAAAGACCTTCACGGTAGATCCTGTCGTCAACAAGCAAAACGACTGCGTGGTAAGCTTCGGCCAGGACATCTCCAAGGTCCGCTACGTGTCTACAACCAAGCACCCGGCCTCTGTGATGATGCTCGGAATCGTGGCGTCGAATGGCGAGAAAATGCCACCCGTGTGGTTCCCAAGTGGATACCGGCTAACGGCGGCTGATTACAAGGACATCCTGGCCACAAAAGTCCTTCCCTGGGTGAAGAAATGCGGACTACATCTTTCAACAGGATGGTGCCCCTGCCCACACGGCCAACACTGTGCAAAACTGGTTGGGGTCCAACATGACCTTCTGGTCGAAGGGCTTTGGCCTCCGCAGTCGCCAAACCTCAATCCACTTGACTACAGCGTGTGGGCGCATGTCGAGGGGAAGGCCTGCAAGGTCCGTCACAGCAACGTCGACGAGCTGAAAACATCTGTCAACCGTGTGTGGACCAGAATGAGGAAGGACTACATTCGCAAAGTTTGCAAGGCTTTTTGGCCTCGTCTGGAGCGGGTTCTTGATGCAGATGGTGGCTACATTGATTAAATGATTAATTACAATGTTATTCTACATGATGGCACAATAAAAACATGTCTAACTGCATTGTGAACATCGTCGTGTCCATTTCTTTGAGGGTCGTCACGAGTGTAACAGAACTTTTGCAAAGCCCGGTAGATTGAGATAGTAATCCCCGGTCCACCGTGACGAGCACAAATAGCTGATCAGCCCGACATAACTTTTTTCTATTTAGTCTCCCGATCTTCTAGAAAGTCTCTCAAAAAATTAGCTCATAACTATTGCATAGTATTTTGGTAGATAGTGTCAGGAAATTTTCTTTCATTCTTCGCTCCATAAGACATGTTTTCATTATTCCGTGCTCCAGTTTCGATACTTATACACCATTTTAAAAATCACTTAGCGTTGATTCTGCTGATGTGGGGCTTAAGAGCAGCAACACGAATATAGAAACCTAAGCTCCTTAGTTCTCAGCTGATGGTGGTTGCACTGGCGGTATTTGAAGTGTCAGTTCGGAACTTTATAGCGATTGTTTCAGCTGAAGACTTCCAATTGCATCGTGTAAACCGCGCAAACACTCGACAATCTCGGCAAGCTAACCACAAGCACAATATGCAGCTGCAATCATGATCCCTTTGAAAAATTCTCCTTGCATTGCATGCCCGTCATTTGCCATCTTCGTAACGCTAATAAGTAGCTCGAAGCTTATTGGTGTAGCGTCCCCACCCCCTCAAATCTCAATTAAGTGGTACTTAAGGCTCAGCGTTCAAGTACCTGGGGAAGGAGAAGCTAAAGTTCGAGACCGATATAAGAGACTCCTAACACCACTGTGGCTGACTATAATCAATTTATTCTCCCAAACTATATCTATGTTAACAAAATATACATGCCTTAAGACTATTGACTTATCCTGAGGGGCCCCCTAGTTTCATGCAATATGTCAAAGTTAAGGTTTACATAACGTGATTTTTTTTTATAACAGAATCAACAACAATCAAACCAGCCGGCACTCTTGTCAGAAGAAAAGGACAATCCGCAGCTGAATAACAGTCTACTTGAGGCGAGGGCGACCGCTAGACATTGAAATTTGGGTGCTGCGATAACTCACACTGCCGAATCAAATATTCCTAGAAGACTAGCGCCTGAACGCGCAATGCTCTCCTTTAAAGTTTTAAAAAGGGGGGAGGAACAGTGACCCCTCTTGGTCAATGTGAGCTACCCATTACAATTCCCATTGGAAGAAACTTCTCAGTGACTTATAACATGTACTATATACATATGCAGGCACTTGTTCTCTCATTTCAATGGTCAATATTTTGTGCCGGATTACCACTCGTCCCTCAGCACTTGCTGACTGATATCCATTTTGTTGGCAAGAGTGCTTAATAAAAATTAGATTCCTTAATTATTACTCTATTTTTAACCAGCTGTCGATGTTAATGTAACCTTATTCTACTATACACGAATAAAGCGAGTGCGCATCCTGTTCATTTAGTCTGTCTTGGGCTTTTATCCGACAATTCTCCGTTGTTTCATTATGTTGTTTATGCTAGGGTCCATGGTTCTAACGCGTATAAATCGAATGGACTCACCATATCTTCATAACCTGGACAGATTCAAATGACGGTCGAGGGCTTGTCATACTCCTCTTAACTATTTCTTGCACACGGTGTCGTCACGTCCATTACCATTCTTAATGCCATAATCGGGGTCCTTCAAGAATTCACGAGTGCTGCACGTCTCCACTCGGTCAGAAAGGCGATCCGGTTATTCATGTTGAAAGAGAATTACAACATAGATAAAAGTCAATAAATTCAATTTCAGAGCTAATAACACATAATTACTTGATTCCCGGTAAATCGTAATTTACCCTTCTTACGGATTGCAATTATTCCTTTCTTTCAGAGTTCAATAACAGTTTTGATCACGCCCAAAACAACTTACTACCGCTGGTATGGTTTCTTCTATTCCAATAATATATTAGGTATCATTCATAATGGTCTTTCGTAACGTTCCATAGAAAACAGCAAAATTTATTACAGGAACCTCTCTCAACAGCGACAAGAGAAAAAGCAACATAAAAAAAAAATATATTCACAGAAGACAGAAGAATTTTTCACAACAAACGAAAACACACGTTCCTCCAATTCGCCGAAAACGATCGCAACAATCCTCTGCTGGAAGCTGAGCTATCTTCTCCGAATTCCCATTAACAATGCAGCTCCAACAGAGGACTATGACGACCGCTCACGGCATATCTATCTCTCAGAAAAGACAATACAATACCCAAATTATTTCTAACGCACCACAAACAATAACCTCACACAACAAACAACCCTCACTACTATTACATAACCAACAAATAACAAAACACTACGGATAACAGAACTTATTTGCTATTATGACTACCCTCCCACCATCAGACACACGCGACTCATAAAACGGAACGTCACATTGGCATCATCAAAGTATATCAAATCTTCATTAGGGCTTATGGCACCGTGGTAAAGTTTTCTGGCATTTGTGAAGCGTTCGAATGCGTCGTTCTATTAACAATGACTATGACATTAAGAAACCGTGGAGGTGGGTTTTCTACAGACGTCTCGAACTCTCTTCACGTTGGTGTTACGGGTTGTCTAGGTGTTATTCCTTTTTTTCCCCCCATTACGATCCCTGTTCTAAGGTGGAAGCTTTGTTCCTCTAAATGATATTGCTGATGGAACCTTTACTTTCGACGAGACCTTGATCCTTGCACTTTATAATTATTAGTCGAAACATATCGAAAAGGGCGTTTTTGTATACTTGCGACGGATAACGAAACAACGGATAACGGGAAATAGATTTCTTTCGTTCTTTTAAGTTCTTATAAGTGAGTACTAAATTATTTTTATTTTGTATTTGTTTGATTTTTCAGACATGATCATTATATTTGTAAATTAATGTAAAGTCCTAAGTAATATTAATTTGTAAAGGTCTAAGTCAGATTCAATAGGAAAAAGAACCATTTTAAGGATGCTATAAAGTAACATACGTTGGTGAACGAGGTCCGTTGTCTTTCAAGAAAGATTAAGGAAATCGAAACAGAAAAAGTTATCACTGACTTCTTAAGATGACAACAATTTCGTAAACAAAAGAGATGGTAGAGAATCGTTTTCTTAGTGCCAACTTAGACGACGGATACGATTATCAGCAACTATTAGCGAAATAATAATGGGAAATATTGTACTGAACGACGGAGATGCGAAATGACGGATAGTAATACCCCGTCCGCACTGCAAAAAATAGGCTAGCCTAAGTTGATAAGCTAGCTTAAACTGCAGTGCGAACGATTCTAGATTTTGTTGGGCTAGCCCAGATTCTGATAAGCTAGCTTATGATGGGCTAGATTTTTAAACTAGCTTATCCAGTTGAGCCATAAACGCACTGCATCATGGGATACGTTTTTTCCCCATGATTCCGTAGTTTTGGAGCATTTCGCTTGCTTGGCTTGACCAAGGTTATAAGATCGTGCTACTTTGTAATTTATATGGCTGCACCAATACCAATACGTATAGAAAAAAAACATCTGCTCTTCCTGACAGTGTACCATCTTAGCTGAAAAATGACGACTGATTATTCCTGGATATATGGTATTTTCCGATATCGATTAGAGAGGTCTGGAACTGTAGCTAATTTTACAGCACTTCAGTGCGAACGACATAGCCTACAACTTAAGCCAAGATATCCAGCTTATCGAATAAGCTAGCTCAACAATAAGCTAGCCCAGCAGTGCAGACGGGGTATAAGGCCGACGATAATATCGAGGGGCTACTGTACAGAAGGTTGTTAGGGATCTATGGAAACAAGTTACGGAGGACCATATATGGTGAAAAACCCCTTTCGCCACGCGATCCTTGACTGTTTGTCGCTGAATGGAATGGAGCGGATTCTGATGTCTTCTTGAATGCGTTCCAGGAACAGGAGAGTTGACGCATCGATGTGACTCGACGCCTTGTTTTGGTACATCCATATCTCGTTTACCTCTGTACAGTAAAAACTGGGGATGTCACGGGTAAATATGGGAATTAGAACGGCTAAATATCCTAATTGTTGCCAAAGATCCCTAACAACCCTCTGTTATCACAATGGTTTGCTGTAATTCGGTTCAACACTGCTTAGAAAAATATATATTTTCTTTTTTCTTTTTTTTTTTTCTGTTAATGAAAATATTATTGAATTTGGGCACAGAATACTTCACCTTATGAAATAAATGATATTTTATAATTACAAAAATGTTACAGTAGATATTTTTAACGCAACTCGTTTCCTACCTGTTTTTAATGGGGTTTTTTTAAATATATATTTATATAAATTTTTATAGACACCATATTGCCATTAATGACCGGACACTTTCGATTTTAGACGTTTTGTCGAATATCTAGAAGAATGCTTGACGAATTATCCTGAAATTTCAGGGGTGTTACACCTCATATCTCAGTGAAGGTTTTCTCCCGAAGGCAAATAGGGGACCAGCAAAGAAGTGAACCAAAAAAATAATGTTTGGAATCATCCTGTAAAAAATAATGCTTGGAATGAATTGTAGCTGTAGCATATGCTTAAGAAGCTTGTTTTACTTTTCTGTGTTCATTTGTATGAGAATAGCACGTATATTCATGGAGATATAAAGGGTTTTCAAAAAGGTCGAAATGTTTTCATAAGTTTTTTGTTATAACACGCAAGATTTTCAACCCAATGCAATGCCATTTACAGAAAACTTGACAAATTACAGTACAGACAACACCCTGCAATCAGAATAGAAAAATATTAAATATTTGATGAAATATGAGCATTTTTACTAAATAATGTTTAACTGCGCATGCGCATGCGTTACAAGATTGTCTTTTGCATAATTTATTAGCCAAATGTATAGAGCTACTCTTATAAAAAGCCCAAGCAAATATCGTAAAAATTGAGAAAGATATCGTCGATAGAATGAGTTGAATTTCAGTTGCTCTCAAAAATAAACAAAACGATAAGGGGCTTTCTCCAAACTTTTATTTTTGGATCGGACACCAGTATCAATTTCTTCTTCTTACGCTGACATGAAGTCAGTAAGAGTCAATATTTTTTTCATGCTACAATGCATTCCAAGCATTATTTTTTACAGGGTGATTCCAAACATTATTTTTTTGGTTCACTTCTTTGCTGGTCCCCTATTTGCCTTTGGGAGAAAACCTTCGCTGAAATATATGAGGTGTAACATCCTTTTTAGACCCCTGAAATTTCAGGATAATTCGTCAAGTATTTTTCTAGATATTCGACAAAACGTCTAAAATCGAAAGTGTCCGATCATTAATGGCAATATGGTGTACATTGTATATGTAAACATCCAAATATCTTAGTTCATTTCAAAATTCAAGATTTAAATATTGATCTATCTTTCGAATATTCCCCTTTACATATCAAGATTAACGTTTCTAATTTAATTAAATAAATCTTTAAACTGGGCACAAATTCACTTTTTCAACATCTTGGGAAAAGGGTCTGTATTCAGATTATGAGAAAAATGGCCGTAAAACTATCGTTCTACAAATTTTACTTGGTACTTTACAAATTGTATGGCATCTAATTATCGTTTATATTGAATGGCTCCACAGTCTAATAATGATTTATGCACCTCGTTACCGGCAAACTCATTAAGCTCTTGTTAATTTTTGCCAAACATTGCTGATAATTTCTTATATTTTTTAAAAGCAGAAATACAGGAATGCTCATTAATCATAGAATGATAAGAAAAACGTTGCCTCTCTACATTCCTGTTATCTCACGACGAGATGGTTATAACCAATCGTTCTCGTTCTCTCTCTCTCTCTCTCTCTCTCTCTCTCTCATTTTTACTTCTCTTTATTTTTTGATTCATTTCTACATGAGTGTGTTTGCATGTATACATCTGTGTCTCATCAGCTGTTTTCTGCCTCTTCGCCTCCCCTCGGCCCAAACGACCGGTGCAGCAGATTCAACCCCCTCGTATCTTAGCCTGCCGAGGTTAATGAGCTGATAAAATGGTCTGTGGGCTGGTCTCTATTCCCCCCCAATAAATCAAAACAGCATTTGCATTAATTACATAAAACCACCAACGCTTTAGCGCCGTTTTAATTGAACGTCTAAGCACAAGCTAGTTGCCATTTAGGAGCTGATCATTATCAAGGAAGGCATCGTTTGCGATTCATTTTTCATCGCAACAAACAAACCGTACAAAAGATCAATTTAACCTAAAATAGTTTTTTTATTTCCAAAGATTTTATCACTTTGCACATTATTACTATTATTTAAGAATGCAAACTACGTAAGGTTGGATCTAAAAAAAAAAATTGTGTGGGAATACAAATTTTCTAAATACAAGTTAACACTGTACCCGTTCTTACATTTTCTTTGGTTATACGCATTTAATTTATGAAATAGTCGAAATTTTGATTCACATCAAAAGTGACGATTGCTTTTAGAAGGTTATTTACGTTGGCCTCATGAGAAACTCGTCAAGAAAGAAAACTATGATCAATCAAATACTTCCTAAAATTCTACATAAATGTTGTAAATATTGATGTACCTGATCAAAGTGAATCTGTAAACCATAAATTTGTCTGATCACTTTTAAATTACACAGAAGCAGAAATTTGGGAAGTGGGAAAACAAAAATCAAAAAGAAAATTCTTAAATCTAAATTTTTAAAACACACAATTATAGAAATTAAAATCAACTCCCATCCATCAAAAATGAACTACTGTAAATCACTCTGTGGTTGTCTGTGCTCAAATATTAGATGCAATTTATGTACTTCTGTGGTTGTCTGAGTTGATTAGGATCTGTACTTCTGAAATGATCCTATAGCGATTCTCCTATTCTTTAACAAGGGAAGAAGATTTAAAAACATCCTCGCAGGCGTATTTCGACAGATATTAGAAAATGAATGAAAACATAGTATGATTAGGCTTTTCTATTTCCAATGGCGTATCTTAATAGCCGTACGATTAAATTCCGAATTTATAGGCGGTGTCTAAATATTTTCCTGCACTTTATAGCTTAATAGCATAGCTTAACAGTTTAACACTTTTATCGAAAGTAATTCTTTTCAACGAAACCTCAGCACCAAACCCTTAAGCAATCATGTATTATAGACTTTCTTCAGAAGTTCATTATATCTTTAATCGGAAAAAAATGTCATTTTAACAGGTTCAAAAGTGATTTATACCTCAATTTTCAGTAGAATTGTCGAACATGACTACGTTCGCAAACAATTAACCTCGTTCACGCAATCATGTTTCTTGTATGAGGGTAAATCAGTATATAAATCGCAAAATGAAATATCTTCAAATTGCTGCAATGTGAAATTGTGCTATGAATATCAGTCGTTGCATTGAGCCTTTACGCAAATGCCGGTGTAGGTGACAGTATCACCGTGTAATATATACGGCGCTAGCAGTCACAATTTCGTGAGGCGGTGAGTCATTCGTGTGTCACGTGGCTAAGATGGCAGATGCGTTAGCAGATTGTATTAGTACCAGTGATGAACAACTGGCCGTAATTCGATTTCTGCGGGCGCAGGGCAAATCTGCTGAGCAGGTGCACAAAGAAAGCTGTTTACGGTAATAAATGTTTATCCAGGAAAGCAGTTTACCTAGTGGAGTTCTTCTGTTGGATGACAACGCTCGTCCACAGAGTACCTATATCACTGCCCGGAATTTGCTACCATCCGACTTTCACCTCTTCGGCCACTGAAGAATCATTCGGGTTGTCACCGGTTCCAGATATGGAGATGGTCTGTCGGGAATTTACCAGCTGGCTACAACACCAACCACAAACCACCTTCATTGCTGGCTTTGAGGGACTCGTGAAACACTGGGACAAGTGCCTAAACGTTCATGGAGATAATGCTGAAAATTAAACCAAATTTCATCAGATAACTATTCTAACTTTCATTTCTATGCCATACTGACTTACCCTCGTATTTTGAAGATAAATTTCGAGAAGCAGAGGCAGCATGTTAATTTAGAAGAATTAGACAATTTAAATTGAAATTAATTTGAGTAATTCTTGAACAATTCGTCCATTGCGCTAAAAGCAAAAATGACAGTGACGCACTCTTGTGATCAACTACTGAATCACAATAACTTTTTTTCTGGACATTAAGATCGAAAGTCGGAATCAATGATGACAGGATGTTACTAAATTAATTTTGTGGCCGCGAATGCACTAATGAATTTATATTTAAGTAATACTAAGGAAAGAATTCGAGAATTCTACAAGTAAGAAAATAATTTAAATTTTTTTAAGTATTATATGCATCTTTCCAAAGAACATTGTAATTTCCCTGTAGATGGTCTCATCATACGATAGGATAGATTTAGATTTCTTCAGGTTCTCTATGTGTCATATACGACGGCTTAGAACGTTCGTATTCGGCAATAAGGGTTGAACTATTTTTGATGCTGCAAATATTTATTAAAAAATATATTAAAAAGCAATTATACTCTTCTATTTGTATCATTCTTAGTGATTAATTAAGATAAATTGCATATAGAAGTGGCAAGCTTTGCGTTGTCTTGTTTTTCATTTTTTTCCCCCTTCCTTTTTTGCCTAGGCCAAGAAGAGGTTTTACAATCGTTATTTGTTTACTCCCCGATAGCTTCATTTCATATGAGGATTTTTTTACTATTGTTTTTACTCATCTCTTGTCAAGAACACCTGCAAGAGAAGCAACCTGGTGAGTGGAGGAGCTCTCATGGTTTTCTTGTTTATTTTTCAGCGTCAAGAACACTTACGTAAGAGGGGGCGAGAGAAGCGACCACGTGTTAATCGCATGGAGCGTCGGAACGACCCAACCGCATCAAAGCGGCGCTACTTCCGACGAAGGTAAAAGTTTTAAAATCTTTTTAATTATTATTTTCATTTCTCAGAAGTCATAAAGGCTTTCAATGATTCTGTCATTCCCTTCCCCCCTCCCCTTCCCTTCCTTTCCTTTCAGATCAGTCTCCGCTCTCCTGGGGAGCAGATCCTCCGCCTCCATCGTTCGCTCCTATCCCACATTTTTTTCCATTTATGAGTGGACTCGTAAATTTGTATAACTTTATTGAAGACAAGTATAAATTTTATGTGTTTACCGATTCCAATTGCATTGCTGAAGATGGTGGTCCAATTTGCGAATTTCGCTGGCACGAATAACCAATTAAGTTCTCTTCGCCTCTCTTGGAAGGTGAGTGTCGATTATTGTATATCTGCTGAAGAAGAGGAGGGCGTTGGATTCTAAAGTTTGATGTTTATATAATGGCAAGTCATCACCATCCCAAATTAAATCAGATTGTATCGTAAAAGAATAGGAAGAAGAACGAAAGGTCGAGGAGATGGAAAATTATTACAGATGTGGAGGAAGACCAAGTGGAGAAGGAGGAAATGCAAAAGAAAAGTGGAATTAAACCGGCTTAAATCCATAAAACCTTTTTTTTACATTGCCCATGATGCAAATACTAATTAGCTGGCAAGGCTGAGGGAAGAGCATTCGATGTTTTTATGTTCTCGTTATTTTCAGTTTCGAATTTTTCATCTTTTTTTTTTATGTGGCCGAGCGTCTGATCATTAAACAGTCGCAAGGTTTGTCGATGGACTCATCTTTGCCATAAATAAACAGAGAATTTATGAATTAAAACTGGTTCTCGAGCATGATGAGATTAATAATAAACGCGTCTTCGATTAAATCAGAGTAAATGACCACTGGACTGGGCTTTTTTTTCATAATTAGGAGGGGAGAAAAGAGAGCAATACAAAACAGACAGGCAAAGAAGACTCAACTGCAAATTATTTCAATATAAATTATTTATATGGTGTGTTTGGAAATAATGTCATTATTTATATACTATTGCAGACGTAAAATGTATAATTTTTAATGTAATTAAAATTCTTTTATCCTGTGCGATTTCATTTTTCAGAGACCAAAGTACGGATAATTTGATAATGATAATGCTTTATCATATGTAAAATCGAGATATCGTTTTCACTGATGTCAACAAAGTCGTTGACTTTTTTTTCCCATAATGCAGAGCAATGAATACAGATGGGCAGAAATACACGACAATTGAAGGTATCTTCAGGTTAATGTCGAAAGAGTCGTTTATTTATAATTTTGCGTTTTAAATTATTAAAATTACAAATCTACAAAACTGATTGTTATATCCTCGAAAATCTAAGATTAAACAGTTCTTAATGATTTGATTTCCTAAGTATAACAATAAAGTTATTATGTATAAAGTAAAGAATATGATTATGAATAACTGAATAAAGTTTTATACAATATCTTTTTTATATCGAACGAAAGTGTATCACATTGTTTGACTTCTTCAGGAATTAAACTTTTGCATACCCTAGGACATCTGCTCAGTGTTTACGAGACAACCGCCGACAACATAAGGTTATGTCGCAAAGTGTGCTAAGATAAATTGTACCCAGGCATTCAAAGATGGAGGTGAATCAGAGATGTAAGCTAGAATTCATTGTCTCGAAAACTTCCTGCTTCGCATTGTTTAGATTAATTGAGTTCACGAGGCAGCTTAGATTGCGACGAAGATTGATAGCAGTTTGCTTCGAAAGGTGGTTCTCCACCCTCATCTTTCTTTCCTTCTCTCTTCCTGAACCATTTGGCAAATGGGTTCGATTGATAACAGATCAAGCTTTCTAAGATTATTTGAATACATGTTATTTTAATTTTTTATAACCGATTAAGACTTAAACATCATCTATGTTGAATAGGAAATACTTATTTCGATAAACTACTGTGTTCAAATCAAGCGAATCAAGAAGTTGAGCGCACTATGCTTCTTGAATACACAATGTGATTCAAAAAGATATTACACTTTAAACATCTATTGCTGATAAAATATTTATGAACGAAAAATTCATAAAGTTTCGTTTGAACTTGGCGCGCTCAGGCTTTTTTGCTTCACGTCGCGTCACGAAATCGAATCACAAGTGCCTTTGAAGGTTGAGATGCCGATATACTATTGAGCATATCGATATGGGTATGGCAAGAATTTGATTTTCGTTTAGACCTTATTTATATAAGATGTGTATATTGACATATTTTAAGGACAGAATATTTGAAATCTAGTTAATAAGCAATATGATGCTTACGCATAATTGCCAATGATGCACTGATTCAAGTACGTAAGAAGCCAGTGGATGGCTTCAGTGTAGAAACTCCTGGGCTGCGTACGGATCCATTTTTCCACGGAATTCTTCACTTCCTTGTCACAGGTGAACCGATGACTTTTCAGTGATTTTTAAGGGGGCGTAGATATGGGAGTCACATGGGGAGAAGTCGGGACTGTACGGAGGCTGTTTGAGGACTTCCCATGGGAATGCATCGAAATGTTTCCAGCAAGTGAAGAGTCTTCTTGGCCACATGTGACTTAACGTTTGCCTGAAGCAGCACTGTCCCTTGCGAGAGCTTCCCTCTGCCCTTGTTTTTGATGGCCTGTTTCAGCTTCAGCAACCTGTTGCATTACCGTTCAGCATTAACAGTTTCATCGCGTTCCAGCTAGTCGATGAGTATAGGTTCTTCTTCGTCGGAAACGATACTGAGCATCACTTTTCCGGCCTTCATGGAAACCAACCATCACTTTTTTTTTTTTTTTTTTTTTGGAGCATCACTTTTCCATGCCAGACTCATCCGTTTGGAGGCAGGGTCGCAAGTCTGCTTTTCATTTGGGCACATCAAATGAAAACCAGTTTCGGTTTTTTATTCCTATAAGAAAGGGGCTATGCAGCCTTTACACGGGCTCTCACAATGAATCGATGTAATGGAAAAAAATTTGTGAAGATATTAACATGAATTGGTAGGGGCGACGAGCTGGATGCTCGAGGTCCCTGGTTCAAATCCAAGTCGCGGAATATTCCTTCGGTTTTTTCTTAATAGCTTTACCTTATACGCTTTCCTCATCATCCGTTCGCGTTTTTTCCGTTTTTCTAACACAGGGTCCGCGTTATTAGTATTTCGTGTTAAATACATTTTTGATGCGATGGAAATTATACAACCTGATGTGTAGCGAGGGCTTGATGCTGGTTAGGTTAGTTTGCACACAGACAAACAGAACACGACACTCATACCTTGGCGGGGCTCGAACCCGCGGCTCGGTGGTCTTGAGGGAGACCGAATTTCTTGTGAAAGGTATGATACATGGAATTACAATTAGGAGTATAGTTATGATGCCTATTTGATTTTTTAGAGTGTTAAATTCTTATTTCCTTCGTCAGGAGTTTTGAATTAGAAATACAGGATGAGTGAAAAGAATCTTGATCATCTATTGCGGTAAAATATGTATGGTAGATGACTGCGCAAAGCACCAATAGAAATAACAACTCAAAGTTTGAGCAGCTGCACGCCCTAGAAGTTGTATTCTCTTATTTGTTTTAGAACAATTTCTTATATCTCTCAAAAGATTTTAATAAAAAAAAATAATTTTTATTTATTTATTTCTTTATTTATTTATTACTTTTTATAACTATCCTCCTTAAAACGTGAATCATTAAGGCAAGCATCACAGCTGACGAAAAAGACAGGCCCTGATCTTCTTAGTCGAAGCAACAATGTAACCTTCAATGCTTCCAACAAACGAAAAAATACTGATTGCTAAAATCCAAGATGAAACAATGAAGGTTATATTGTTGCTTGGACTAAGTCAAGACGAGGCTAACGAGAAATACAGGCTCCACCAATGACGTATATTAAAGATAGACTCCGAATTCTATTGTTAACAGCGCCAAAAAGTGAAGCAAATTGAGCCATGATAGTTCTGGGCAGGAGTGAGCCGTGGAATAATTAGCTGTCTGGCTGCTTTGTTTTTGAAGATTTTGGGCCTGAGGAATAATTAAATCAAAACCATTCCTCAAAGTTAAATTGCGTACAACTGTACAAACAGACAAGAAAAAGGATCAGGAATCATTTTCCACAAAAATAAACCAAAAATACGTAACTAAAATTAAAATACGTAACTGAAAGACAATCGAAACGAAATTGAAATTGAAACCATGATCGAAAAATTGTTTATAAAATATAGTAAAATACTTCAAATACAAAGTAAACGAAAAGATAAACTTATCAGTCCGTGATCAGCGTGTGAAAGAATTATTAATCAGCTACTCTTGTGTTTAGCATGTGTTTTGCATCATCTTCACTCACTTTCGGCCATGACAGTTCTGGGCATGGAGCTTCCCAATTTGCTTCAAGTTACAACAATAGGATTCGGAGTCTATCTTTAATATAAGTCATTGGGCTCCACCACTGAAAAGTTACCTGATCAAAATAGGTCTAGCAACAATCCAACCTCCATTGTTAAAAACCAAGATGGAACAATGAAAGTTACATTGTTAATAGATCTATCTTGGTCAGGTCACTTTTCAATGCCGGAGTCTGTCTTTCTCGTTAACCTCGGGTCAAGATCAATAACGTATATTAAAGGTAGATTCCGATCCTATTATTAACATCGCCACCAAAGTGAAGCCAATTGAAGCCATGACAGTTCTGGGCAGAGGGGGGGACAAGATAGTCAAATGACTTTTCAGTGACAAGGCCAAAGCCAACTAGAAAGACAGGCCGGGGCACTAAAAAGTCACATGACCAAAGTAGATCGAGCAACAATCCACTCTTCGTTGTTTCCATCTTGGATTTCAACAATCAGCATTTTGGAAACAAGCATTTTACACACTTGTGTGTTAAATTTCAACTTTATAACTTACTTCAAAGTTGCATTTTAAAACTGAACAAACATACAGACTTTGTCCTTTATATGTATAGAAGAAAGAAGATAGAAGGCTGCGGCCAGGATCGAGAAAAAAATTCGCTAAACTGAAGTTCGTTAAACTGAGGTTCGACTGTATCAAAACAGAATTCTGTAATTCTATAACGGAAAATCTGTTATGACAAGAGGCAAATTTATAATATACTATTGTTTTGCAGTTTATAAAGAATATCCATTAGATATAGTTTGAAATCAATTTTAGCTTTAGGAATTCGTCTAAGCATGATTTGACACAAGAAAGTAACCATTGTATCAACATTCAGTCATTAACGCACAGAGTTTTAAGTTGTGGAATTTTGTTAGACATTTTAAAGAATGGAAAGCATTTAAAGGAAATTTAATGGTTTTAAAAATCTTACTTCTGAAAAACAGTCAATTTGTATTCTCAAATGATCCGCATGAATCAGGTGACTGGAAATTTAAATCAGATGGCAAGAATGCCTAATATAAAAAGTAAATATTACGACTATATTTTTATGTAGCCTTATTTTTTACTATACCCACTAATTATTTAGATAAAAGAATTTAAAGAGGGAATATTTAGACGCAAAGAGCTTTATCTTTTTTTGGGGGGGAGGGGGGATTTCATGGATATTTTTTGTATCGGCTTTCCAATTCTCCCCCGTCTGCTTCTCTTAGTAGTTTAAAATGGCAGGCAACAGTCAAAAGGCACGGAGCTGCCTTTGAAAATTGCCGACCAGGTGCGAACGACGGTGCGTCAGCTTAATTGAGGCCCATCCCAATTAACAGAGCGTCGGGTTGAAGGGTCCCAGGCAATGGGCGAAGGGTTCGCTGCCTAAACGCCTTCTTTTTTTGCGCCCTGCTGATTTTTCGCCCTGAATCTCATCAAAAGAGTGAATGAAAAGGGTGGAAAAATTAACACCGTCCGTTCCCTTCCCCTACCCCCCTCGACATCTTCTCACAGAACATAATTTGAAAAGTGAAGGGGGAGTGTGTGTAAATGAATGACATTATCATCGTTCCATCAACCAATTCATACGTCTTTCATAAATATTTAAGCGATAAAGAGAAGATTAAGGATAAAAGAAAGGGAGAAAGAAAAAAGAAACAATTTCCACAAGTCTTGAACGTCTTCTTACACAGATTGCCAATTACAGAGATTAAAATATTTAATCATTCGGCGTCGCTGAGTTAAATGCTGAACAATTATTGAGGTAAAAAAAAAAAGTGATAATTAATTATATACAAAGACGCTCAAAACCTTGGGTTCAGCTAAGAATCCGTTTAATCATCCTCTCAGCAATTTTTTTTTTTTAAATTTTCACCACACAGCAAAAAATCGGATGAGGTGTTTTTGTAATACCAAGTCCTGTCCTTGTATTAACACTTAATTTTTTTTTCATCTTTAAGAAAACTTTTAAAAGAATCTTAACACATAATTAAGCTAAAGCAAGAACATTTATTGGAAAACAATTCCTCTTTTAATAATAATTAGTAGCCTATTACTTTCGAATGATAAAAACTAATTTCTTGAAATCTTAAATAAATTAAGCTGAAATATTTGATTTAAAAGAGTTTAAGAATTCAGAGTGCGTTCGTTTGGCTGAAGCATCTTCAAGTAACACTACGTCTTAACAACTCCAGGCTCATTCCGCATGCAACAGACAAGATTCTGATGACTCAACTTCATGAGTATAAGGTAAACCTTATTTGTTTTTTAGTATTAAAAAAAAAAAATTAAGAAAAATTCCTTAAATCATTGTGTCTACAATGAATTTTAATTCTTCACATAGAATCTTTTTTAATTCTCCTACTATCGTCAGTTTATTAAACGAATAAGAAAATAAATATCGAATTAAGCCTGTTAAATAGGCTTTATTGTTAGCTGTGGTTATTTATTCTGAAACTATATAAGAAATAAACATTTTTATTTTTAAACTTTGCGACTTAGGAATAAGGTTGCCAGCAATTTGGAATTATTCTAGACAATCCGGGAATCCAAACTCCGAAATTTTGGCATCCGAAAATGCTAATAACAGAAATATGCTGTATCCAGACACATAATCATGACCACTTCCTCTAAGTATTAGTGCGCGTATACGTAGGTATCATATTGATGTATGTAAGGCTTGACGTTTATCATCCGTGAAGATAATAGTGAATGTCATAAATAAGGCATGCGATTAAAAGAGTTTAAAAATGGCATGCTGTAGTGAAGATGTACCAAAGTGAGCAAATGGAACAGGTCTGACAATTCAACGAACCAATTTTGGTGTTATGCTGTGGTGTAGCGAGCGTAAATGCTGCCCGGGGCATGGTATTCAATTTTTCGCACATTTTGACTTCGCTCGCTCGCTCCCTCCCCCACCCCTCCCGCTAGGGTATCAAGGCTGGCGCCCAGGGCATCAAGACCCCTTGCTACTCCACTACCCCCAAGATATTGATTCTAGAGGTTAACGTTATTTGAAACTGTTAATTAGGACCCATCGACGCGCTACTGTTGACAAACTGAACGACTCATTTATTTAAAAGCAGTAGTAGGGAAAAAAATAAAGATTTAATCACCGAGATAATGATCATTATGCATGGAAACCCAAAGAATATTTGCGATTTATACTTCAACTTTATATCTACCGCGACACTGGATCGGCGTTTTCGATTTAAATAGCAACATAAAAGTAGATAAAGGCAGAATGTTATACAAAAATATTTTATTGATGAAAATAGGAAAGAAAATTCCACAGCCTGGACTCAAAAGAGGAACCTTCAGCTAATCGCGCTGACGCCCTAACCAACTGAGTCCGATTTTAATGGTTAAGGGCTTAATATAAATATCTAAGGCTACTTATATGCAGTTTGTGAGTTCCAAGGCCAAGTGACATTTGACCCTAAGGTCATCAAAAGTCTCAGACCTAACGAGAGCAAAAGTCGTGCCATCTATGGCCGGAACCTCCTTGTAATTTAAGTAAAGAAAAACGGATTTTTTGCCGTAATAAATATTCTTGCACATGTTTCTGAAATTCAATTTACATGAATCCTCTTTTCATACCACAGAACAAAAAAACTGCTGCGTAAAATAAGCAATACTCCAGTTCTTATAACATTAATAAATGTTGTCTCACTGCCAGAGTTACCATCAAAGAGAAATGACTAAAGCAAAAAAAAAAAATGTATGCTAACAGATGAGTCTTTCTTTTGACTTAAGAAAGATTCATTTGGAAAAGGTTTTATGTAAAGGTTCTTGCCTTTTGCTTTTGATATGGCCCTTCAGAATTTTCAGCATAGTTGCATTTACAGCTCTGGGCGCTATCTTACTTTGAAACAATGTCTCCCGTCTTTGAACATTTTACAGTCTTCAAGGTTTTCCATAGGCCTCCTGTGATAATGCAGACGATTTGTTCAGAAGAAAGCAAAATTACAACGCTTCAACATTCTTTGAGAATTCCCTACCTTAAAGTTTCTTCAACATATGGACCTTGTACAACCTTTTAAAAATGAAATCTCAGGCATCTTATCTCATATATATTGTAATTAGATATATGGATACAACAGTAACCAATTTATCTTTACGGTATCGACTTAAAATGAATTCATTTTTGAATGTGAGTATTGGCAAGTGCTCGATGAATGTTATTCAGCAGAACAAATCTTTTGGCGTCCTTAGCAATAAAGCATATTGGCTTTAGGCCTACAATACATATTTTAAAATAAAAAGAAACCAACCGGTTTCATATTATTTTCCGGCGTTTTCAAGGTTCAAAAAAGGAGGATAAGCTAAAGTTTTAAAATTTTAATTTAAAATTACAAAAATTTTACTGGTTGCTGAGATCCCAATAGCGGTGTAATAAAATAACAAAGAGGTCAATTGGATGCTGAGATGGAAAGTTATTTCATGAATTATAAATTTCGAAAGAAAGGTAATAGGGAAGACAAGAAAAAAATTAAATTGTGTCATAACAAATCAGCGATGCAATATAGGATCTGGTATACGTCAAAGTAAAATGAGATGAGGACTGAACCTTGAAAATTTCTACTATCAGACTCCAATAAAGATTCACTTTTAGCAACATTGGTGACTAACATTTACATACGAAATTTTAATTTAATTATTTAATTAAGTCAGAGTTTCGAATTAAGTTACATTTAATATTACAATATTAACCTTTAAAAGACTCCACATTCAAATATTTTGTTAATATATCTTCATCATCGGAGACTACGGATATTCCTCAAAATCGATGAGAAAACTGTAGCATTATCAACAGAATCCAATTGATTAATCATATTTATTAAGTAGGTCTGTATTTGATATATTTTTGATGGTGTGAGAAGTATTCTATTAAAGTAACTACATTAACGATGTTTCAATTGATTATCCATTTAGAATTTCCTTTGAAATTAGGTGTACAGAACCTAGAAATTGATTCAAAAAGGTGAAGAGAATTTCCTGATTTTGAATTATCTTGGAAAATATAACGATACTAGATGGATCCCGTCAATATATGACGGTAAACAACCCATCTCCATCTCTTTAATTAAAAATCTATTTGCTTGTATTGTTGGTTATCGTTGTTAATTGTTTATGTAATTGTTGTTATTTGATCATCAATGCTAGCGAAGTTGTTGGTTGTGACATCATTGTGGAGAGCATTGTTTAATTTGCCAGCGTAAGCAATTATGAATTGTAAATTACCACTAATTAATAGTAATTATGGACACAAAAACTAACTTTGACAAATCTACAGAGTAAGATCTTTCATTTAAGACCAAAATGAAGTTTAGAGATGCAGTAGTTTTCTCCAACGAACTGTTGAAAGAATCATCCTTGGAAGTTAAATATATCACAACAAAGTTAAAGATAGATATTTCAACATCAAAGTGGCTGCAGCGCATGATGTCAGACACTCGAATTGAATCATTGAAATTTGCAACTTGAATTCAAAGTTCATTCAAATATTCATACGCTTGCAATTAATATTAGCGCTCATCATATATGTACAGGGTGGTCCATTTAAGTGTAGACAAAGCACTGTATGAAAGAATGTCCAAAATCAAAAGTGAATTACTTCGCGGGGGGAATTCATTAGTCAAAAAATTGGCTCCCCCCCCCCCCTTGTGAGGGGGAGGGGTTACTTTGAAATCTTAAATAGGAACACCTATTTTTAATGGTATATTCAAGATTGTACACAATATTCGAGAAATGTTTTATTCGTGGTGTTTTTCAATTGATCCAACCGTTTAGAAGATAGAGGCCTTGAAATTGTGGAACTTTTATAGTTTTGAACCCAATTTTATCGATGAAGACTGAGATAGATGGTGGTTCATGCAAGCATTCCTATTCTACTTTTTGATGGTCTTTTGCGGATGGTCTTAAGAATCTGAAGTCAGAGTTTCAAAAATTCAAATTTTTTAGTGCACAAGCAAAGTCTTGGGGGCCGCGGTCCTATGGAGGCAGAGTATGTCCGTTCCACATTTTCAGGACCTCTATCTCCTAAACGGTTGGATCAATTGACCAAGAATAAAACATTTCTCGAATAATGTGTAAAATCTGAATATACCATTAAAATAGGGGTTGCCTCTATCTCACAAGGGAGGGGGGGGGGGCAATTTTTTGGCTAATGAATTTCCTCCGCGAAGTAATTCACTTTTGAATTTGGACATTTTTCGTACAATGCTTTGTTTTGGAGATGTTTCTATGTCTACACTTAAATGGACCATCCTGTATATAAAATCGGTTGTCTGTCTGTCTGCTTGTTTGTGTTTGTTTGTTTGTTTGTTGCTCCTAGCGTTCTGATTGGCTAAAATTCAACAATCATTAAAATAGTTATAATTCGACTCAGTGAAAGCCGATAGAAGCGCTGTCTCAGGGCGAAAGTTTCCTCACTTATTTTCAGTTATTGTTCTCATAATAACAAACAAGTGATTATTCAGGGCTGTGAAACTTCTGAGCAAGCTGAAACCAGAATTATTTTACACATACTTTCGTCAGCATTGCGTAAAACTCACAAGATTCCAACACGACCGAAGCCGTGTAGAACTGTTAGATGTAGAAGCGCAGCTTCATAACGAAAGTTTCGCATTTATCATTTTCAGGCGTTTTTCTTGACAAACAGTGATTATTCAGTTTTTTGTTACTGAACTTGCTAAATCTTCTTATTACTAATGAAAATCCTTTGCTGAAATGTCTGTTTCTTTGTGTTGTTCCTAGTGTTCTGATTGACTAAATTCAACAATCATTAAAAATAGTTATAAATCAGCTTACCAATTCCTGTTATTTTAAAATTACCGAGCGAAGCCGGGTAGAACTGCTAGAATTTTATAAAGTAGTTTAAAGATCACTCCAATAAACGAAAAACTTTATCGTATAGAAAGAGGACAATGACAACGCTAACATTAATTCTAGTCTCTTCTTAAATCAGCAATTTCTCCTTTGATTTCATGAATTATATATTTTTTTTTTCCTTTTTGTATAGAATAAAAAATTCGCTAGTATATTCCAAAGAATCAGTCATGCATGTTCGATGCATTTCTTAGCGAAAAAAAAGAAACAATATGTTATAACAAATAATATATAGCGGATGTAGAAGAGAAGAACAAGACTCTCAAACAGCCTTTCTAAAAAAAGGTTAGCAACAGTTAAAGACACAAAAATAGCTAAAAATATATATGTAAAAGATATTGATTCGGAAAATCACCTATTGAAAATCTCATTTGTAGAAGCTATTTTAACATCATTCAAAATTCTTTTGAGGTTGAAGACAATAAGCCAATCCCTGTAAGCTCCAACGTTACAAACTTTTAAGTGTCCTCTAAAAGATTTATTGTACAGGGTAGCCAAACTTAACGAAGAATAATGAGGTTGCAATATTTACTAGCTTTTTAATTTTTTTACAGATTTTATAAAGAAGACCATGTGTTCACGACGAAACACAAATTGTGAAATGTTTGAAGGAAGAATAATATCCCGCCAATGCCACACAAGCTGGCCATCGCGTTTTCTAGATTTGACGACTTCTTATGGGATATCTCGAGAAAAAAATTTACGTTAACAGGCCTCGGACAAGGTTCTGGAAAAAGCATTAAATTGGCAAAATAATAATAACTAACGTTCGAAGCAGAAAACGTCAGTGATTTTTCATATCTTGTGTAAATTGTTTTCTATACGCAGTGTATATGATACTATGGTATCATAGTAGGCTACTATGATACTGAAAATTTAAAACGAAATTTAAAGGCTTTATTTAACATTGAAATCTCTTCGCGATTTTTGCCCCCCCCCCTCTCGTGTATTAAGCAATTCGTTTATTTAAAATTTGTCTCCACATGTTCGCACTTTTCAGTGTGTGTATGTGCCAGGTGGGCAAGAAATAACGTGAGGTGTTCAGAGCTCGCTAGCGGGAATTCTATTAGGCCAAATGCAGTACATTTTGCTGTATATACTTAGTGGAACATGCAGTTTCGATTTCTGCAAAAAAAAAAAAAATAGTACCAAAAGTCGCCATAGGGAGCGCTTATTTCAAGAAATCAATGAATACATTTGCATAAGCGCGTTCCGTGTTGAGCAATCATGACAATAAAAGGCAAGGCTGAGGATTTCCCATCATTCACGAACGAATGGCCTGACGATGATGCTTACTCTGCCTGACCGGGCGTTATTATTCAAAAATTCTTTTATCAAAAGAGCGACAATGCAAGTGCTGCCCTTCGTGAATTCCGGCGATTGAAAACGTTACGAAGAGGACCGATGAGTATAACTAACTTACGGAAAATGATTGAACGATTTGAATCTACCGGAACTCTAGGAGTGCAACCAGGCCGAGGACGCAAACTAATCAGGCAGCAACACGTTGAAGAAGTTGCAACTGCTGTTGTGGAACAGGAGATGACTACTGTGCAGGGTACCAGCAGTGCACACGCAATAGCACGCCAAACAGATATCCCATATTCGACGGTGAAGAAAATACCGTATTGCATAAGATATTGACATTTTATCCCTATAAACTCACACCTGTTCAACAATTGCTTCCTAGAGATGAACGTACCCGAACTGACTTTTCGTTGAGATTTTTAGCACGTGGATGATGCATGGCCATGGCAAATTTTATGGAGTGATGAGGCACATTTTTATTTGAATGGTGATATCAATACCCACAATTGCCGTATTTGGGCTGCATCAAATCCACAAGTGTGTCTGCCAACTCCTATGCATTCACCGAAACTAACAGTATGGTGAGGCTTTACTGCTTCTTTCATCATCGGCCCGTACTTTTTTGAAGAAATCCGTCCCCGTGGACCGGTCACTTGTTCCGTCAATTCTGCCAGGTATGCCGATATACTTGAGAATTTTGTGATACCACGATTGCAGGAAAAGGGTTGTCTGGATTCTACCATTTTTTTGCAGGATGGTGTGCCACCGCACATCGGACGTCAGCTGCAGCAGATCTTGCGAGAACGTTTTTCAGACAACAGAATAATTAGTCGTGCATTTCCCATGGTATGGCCACCCAGGTCGCCTGATCTCAACCCTTGTGATTTTTGGTTATGGGGATATTTGAAAAGCCTTGTGTATCAAACACATGTTCCTGACCTGTCAACCTTAAAGGATCAAATAACGTTATATATCAGACTAATTAATGCAGATATGCTGCGAGCTGCCGTAGAAAATGTCGTGTACCGCATGCAGCTATTGGAACAGCACACTGGTGGTCATATTGAAACACATTTGTAATTAAAAATAAAACATTGTTTATTGTTGTTACTAAAGTTGGTTTGTACCAATGACGTATATTAAAGATAGACTCCGAATCCTATTGTTAACAGCGGCAAAAAGTGAAGCAAATTGAGCCATGATAGTTCTGGGCAGGAGTGAGCCGTGAAGTAATTAGCTGTCTGGCTGCTTTGTTTTTGAAGATTTTGGGCCCGAGGAATAATTAATTCAAAACCATTCCTCAAAGTTAAACTGCGTACAAGTGTACAAACAAACAAGAAAAAGGATCAGGAATCATTTTCCACAAAAATAAATCAAAAATACGTAACTAAAATGAAAATACGTTACTGAAAGACAATCGAAACGAAATTGAAATTGAAACCATGATCGAAAAATTGTTTATAAAATATAATAAAATACTTCAAATACAAAGTAAACGAAAAGATAAACTTATCACTCCGTGATCGGCGTATGAAAGAATTATTAATCAGCTACTCTTCTGTTTAGCCATGTGTTTTGCATCATCTTCCCTCACTTTCGGCCATGACAGTTCTGGGCATGGAGCTTCCCAATTTGCTTCAAGTTACAACAATAGGATTCGGAGTCTATCTTTAATATACGTCATTGGTTTGTACGGTATTTGTTCATTTGACAATTAGGTATTCATTGTTTTCTTGAAATAAGCGCCCCCTATGGCGACTTTTGGTACTATTTTTTTTCCGCAGAAATCGAAACTGCATGTTCCACTAAGTATATACACCAAAATGTACTGCATTTGGCCTAATAGAATTCCCGCTAGCGAGCTCTGAACACATGTTATTTCTTGCCCACCCGGTATATGGATATATAACCTAAGTAACATTTTGTTTTGAATTCCCAATAAAATAAAACTTGTACTCAGTTAAAAATATTTTACGCAAAAATAACGGTCATTACTACCTTGAACGTGAAAACGAATGTTTTAAATAAAACAAAAAAATTTACACGAATTAACTTGAATTTAATAAAAGAATTCTTTCAATATAAAAATTTTCACCATAAAGGACAAAAATGAGCTAAACTCACTCTGAAAACTCTCCTGGTCACCCTACAGAAGCACACCAGACACGACCATGTGGAACCAAATTGAATTCAAAATAACCGCCAAGTATCGAATTGGACGAGTGAGCATGCGCAGTCAAAAATATTGATACATATTGATTGGAGACGCCCGATTTAAGGGGAGGAGCAGCAGTGAAATATAACTTTTTTTGTAGTTGCCCCTCCCTATGTCCACGCATAGCAACAGCGTTTTGGTATCTTCCAAATACAAGAGCTGGATTTAATTTGCATAGTTAGCTAACCCCCTTAATAGTGGAAGCGGCCCAAGTACTCAGTGTTACAGTTTAAGATGTGATATCTTTTTTGTGACATAATTTTTTAACAAATATTTATTAGTATAAATGATTTAGATAATGTCAGTTAAGCTATTACAACCAAGAAATTACAATTGAAAATAAAGAAGAGTTCATAATGAAATTAACGGACCGAAAATTTAAAGAATTGTTACAGTGGAGTTCGTTGTTATTATTATTTATTTATTTATTTTCATTATAATGAAACATACAAAAAAATTTAGCACATTTTCATTATTGGCTTATAAGGGTCTTCACCTGAAAACTTAAAGACGTGATTTTTATTCTTTACTGTCTTACAGTAACTGATAGTGATAGGTTTTACCATTTGAATTGCTTTTTGATTAATTTTGTACTGCATTATTTTTTTTTTGCAAAATCTGCTTGTAATAACATTGTCCTTACTTGATTATACAGTAGTGTAGTTCAAATTTATCGATTGCTTTAAAATTGGTTGATATTTCTTCACTGTCACAGATTCAGAAGTATTTCATGTTTTGTGGATTCTTTACGAAGATGAGTCTTTCAACCACATTCGGAGCATACCAATTCTACATCACCTTCTTCATTGTCTGACTATGAGATTAACTCGTCTGATGCTTCATGTTCAAAATTTGTCGTTATCACGTTCTCACATGTGATCAGTTTCTACAAATTTTGCAAATGTTGTATCGCTAATGTCTAAGGCGCTAGAAATCTCATTCCATTCACTTTGCTCGGAATCGTCTCTTTCTTATAAGGATTCCATCATCTGAATGCTTTTCACAATCAGGTAGAGACGAGCTTTCTTAAAGTCTCATTCCATGCTACATGCTCGATGTCCTAAATAGGGACTGACGATTTTTAAAATGGAATAGCAGGCAAACGGTAGCAGTCATTCTTGCAGAAGATTAGAGTGTGAGGTCAGGAATTTCTAATGGTACGTTTCCTTGTGTTTTGTGGACCGATCTTTTCGGAATGCGCGTAATGACATTCTTACCGATTCGTGTAAATTTCTCGTACTACTGTTTTACTGTAATCCCATGAATTGGCGGACAGCGTTGGACGTCTTCGTTGGGTACGTTTAGGCTGGACGCGAAGTCCTAAATAAAATCGGTCCACAAAACACCAGGAAACGCACCAAAACAGATTCCCGATCTCACATATTAATTTCCTGCAAAAATAACTTTAAGAACTATCACCGTTTATCTGCTATTCCATTTTAAAAACAGTTAGTTCCTTTTAAGACATCATTCTTTTCTTAGCCTGGAGAATATTCCACTTCAGTTTACTAGTATCATTTACACAACTTACGTGTCGTAATAAATATTGTACAAGCTGATACCTGCATGAGCGTTTATTAAACGGATCCCTTGATCCTTGGCCTAAAGTTTGCTGGTGCAATTTAGAGGGATAACGCTACTTTGATAGTTTTCAGTTTCGGTCCGCCGTGCAATGATCAAGAAACAGAAGAATTTTTCGATTTGCAATCATTATTCTAGCATCACACTTGCGTAACCATTCGTGGAATAACGATGAAGTCATCCATGCATTTCATCAAATTTTGAATATTTTAATATTCTGATTGCAGGGTGTTTTCTCTACTATAGTTTGTCAAGTTTCCTGAAAATGATATTGCATTGGGTTGAAAACACTATGTTAGATAAAAAATACTTAGAACAAAAACTTGTGTGTCGCGGAACACTCGACCGAAGTGAAACTTTAAGTGCATGATAATTAATAGTCAGTGAAAAAATATTGGATGATAATAATCAGTGAAAAGGATTAGTTACTAATGATTAAAAACACAATCATTTAAAACATGAAAGATTTATTTTAAAAAATCAAAGTATTTTATACAAATATACAAGTTTATGATCTAGCAAAAGTACAATGTCTTATTCTAAATGTTAAAATTGTTACAAAAGCTTTAGAGAAATATAAATAATGTTTTATAATATACATTAAGCTAAAATGTGTACTTTTGACATTGAAACGAGATCTCCAGCAATATAATTAATTGTGCTTTTGGTTAGTTCATTTAATCTAACTGATCATTAATAGGTGTAATGACAGCTGCCGCCAAAATAAAAGAAAAATAAAATGTTGAAAATGCGTGTTACTGCATTGCCAGAACGATGTTAACAAAAAAGAACATTATACACGAGCATGCGGTATATAATTATTCTCGTTCTGTTGCCATCTTTTTCGAGCATTAAGGAATAGGAATCTCTCTAAGACCGACCCTCCATCTCTTTGCCTTCATCGATAAAATTGAGTTTAAAATTTGAAAATTAAAGAATTTTCTAAATAATAAAATCTTGTAAACATTCCAAGGAGGAGCTTTAGCAGTGAAGCAGAAATACATTTATACATTTATTAACAATAAATTACTCCCCCGAGTAAGCACGTAGCAGACCCTACGGTCATCTGTTTTTACCCCTTTATCTGCACTTTTTTTCCTCTCACCAAGTTTTTAATCAAAAAATTGATTTTCTCAAAAGTTGTGTGTAGAAAATGTAAAAAAGCTCGTATCTTCTTTCCTTTCTCATCATTCCGATGGAATGACATATCATATGTCATATATTGCCATAATTCTAACGACCAAGTACCTGCTACCCCAGCAATTCCGACCCCACAGGAACAATTGGCATAAACTTCATAGTGATATGGATCTTGCCTAGAGGAATCTGTATACGGAATTTCACTCCTTTACGTCCACAAATAGCACATAGATCTTTTGTCCTCTCTAAATCCCATCCCCGTAATTCCGACCCCAGTGCATCAATCAAAACCAAACTAAATAGTAAAGGTGGGCATGCCCATAAGCTACATTCCGAATTTCAACCTTCTACCTCAAAAAATGTAGAAATTATGAAGAGGACGGACGGATATTATAAAACCAATAAGTAGCTCCATTCTTGCGCTAAATGTTAACAAGAAATTAATTCTCCCGAGGAAGGTATAGAAAGTAGCGGAAGCTCTGAGATCGCCCTTTAATCTGCACTTTTTATCCCCCCCCCCCCCCATTTTTTTCATCGAAAAATTGATTCTCTCGAACGTAGTATTTAGAAAATGAAAAAAGCTCTATCTTCTTTCGTCTCGGATCATTTCCGATCGAGTGATATATCACATGCCATATGTTACCATAGTTCTAATGACCAAGTGACTGCCACCCTCAAAAATCCGACTCTATTGGGACAATTTGGCCCAAACTTTACAGTAATATTGATCTTGCTTAGAGGAATCTGCATACCAAATTTCACTCCTAAATAAGGATAAATACGCGTTGACCTTTTGGTCCCCTCTGATTTCCGCCCCCGAAACTCCGATCCCAGTGGGCCAATCAAAACCAAACTAAATTGTGAAGGTGCACATGCCCATAGTAAGCTACATTCCGAATTTCAACCTTCTACCTCAAAAACTGCAGAAATTATAAAGGGGACGGACGGACAGACAGAAGGACATGTGAAAACAATAAGTAGCTCCATTCTTCCGCTACTTAATAATATAGATTATGAGCACTTGAGCAATCGTGCGTCGATAAAGCGATATCACGTGCGCGTGCCGATGTCAATAATGCTTAAAAGAGAACAGAAAGTAACAATATTCTTTCTTGACAAATCGATTGTTATATGCCATGCCATTATCTTGGTATTATTTACATTCACTGTTTTAGCACGTAAAATCGACTTGAAGGGGTCCACGAAAAGTTCTGAAAAGTTGATATGACCGAGATAAGACGTTGATGGTCATATTTCTGAAAACACAATTTGAAAAATTTAATTCGTTTTCAAGTTATCGTACGGCCGGTTAAACGTACAGACCAAGGGCTCATTCTAATAAGTAGCTTTTTGGTAAAGCTCCTAATAAATAATTTGAAGAAAGCATTTGATGACTTTATTAAATCAACAATCACTCCGCGAGAAATGACTATTAAATCACCAAGCGCTGAGCTTCGAATTTTACGGATAATCTTCGCTCCGCAACAATCAAATGTTTTATTCAAATTATTTATTAATTTGAAAATTAGTCAACATTCAAATTTTGAGCTCAATTTTATCGATAAAGGCAAAGAGATGGAGAGTCGGTCTTAGAGACTTTCCTATTCCTATCCGAATCTGAAGTCAAATTCAAAATATTCGAAATAAAAAAATGGCAACACCAAACGGCCGACTGCGCAAATCCAGTAACACGATTCTTCACCGCTTTGCATTATTTTATTAAAATTACCTTTGCTGTGAGATGCTATGTGGCATTTTCACGGTTTTTTTTTAATTTTTGCATTTTTGCAGATGTATATGCCGGATTTGATTCCAGTTGCTGTCGTTTACGAGCTCGAAAATTTCGTACGCGTCCTGCATATTTTTTAGCTTCCTTTTTATTTTTTTGTTTTCTTTGAAATTGCTTCTTCAGTTCGTTTACGAGCTTTATACGCTCTCATACGTTCTGCAGCTGTTTTTGGCGGCGAACTCTCCTTTGATTCACATAACTACAATCATAAAAATAATAATAAACTCTGAATTTGCACTATCTATGATGATGTAACAATGTATTACATTTCAACGCGAAGGCCTTCTCTCTCGGTGGTCGCTCCATCTCGGATGTTAACAATCAGTGTTTTCCGTTTGTTGGAACAATGAAGGTTGGATTGTTGGAGCTACGTTATAAATGCGGCAGTTGTGTGTATACACTGCTTTGTCCAAGTGAAAATGCGTTTCGTCTGCCCAGAGCATATTCCCCGGCCTTTCTGCATCGACTTCAACGCGAGCAAAAAACTGAAATGAGAACTGGAGTCGATCGTCACATTCAAGTGACGCGAAAAACGTTTCATTCTAAACATTTCACTCCCATGCCTTATAAGAAGTTTCACTTCAAAAATTTCTATTTTTTTAAAAAAACCCTTATATCTGCATGAATATACGTGCTATTCTCATACTAATGATTAATGACTTTGAAAGGGGTGGTTGTCAATGAACCTCAATGAACCAAGCACTGCGACCTCAGGTCTATTGTACTATCCCCTAATGACGATGAAAGAACGATTATGAACGAGACAAACACAAACATCCATGCCCTAGGCGGGATTCGAACCCGCGACTCGCTGGTGTCGAGATCGGAAAGACCTGTGCCTTAACCCTCTCGGCCACCGAGCCGGCATTCTCATACTAATGAAGATAGATAAGTAAAAGAAGCCTCCTAATCATATGCTACAGCTACAACGTATTTCAAACATTTTTTTTACAGGGTGATCCCAGACGTTATTATTATTATTATTATTATTATTATTATTATTATTATTATATTATGAACGGAGCCCAAGCGCAGTTTGCGCAATAATTATTTTTATCAAATTCAATTCATTCAAATAGTTTCGTTTGATGAACTCACATTTTCTCCTTTATTTATAGTCTTGTGATTGATTGATGATAAAAATTGTTACTCAGACAACAATGGTCAGGTGACTTTTCAGTTCCGGCGTGCGCTTTAAGTGAGCGCCAACAATGCTTAAACGTGCAACAACATTGCAAAACTGTTTCTGTGACGAACTCACATGTTCTCCTTTATTTATAGTTGGATAAGCTTTTATTCAACTTGCTTTTCTGTAGGTTTGTGAATCCGTCAAATCTTGTAACCATTATTAAACCAACTTCCCTACAAGCTAGAGAGCTGAAATTCGATACATATACACAGGACCGATGACAATGCATGTTAAAGGAAACATTTTTCAAATCGGCTCACTGGTTCGTGTTCTAGGGCACCAATTCATTTCAGTCGTCTCTCCATAAGTCGGAGGAACGATTGTTATACGAATTGCTTAATTGTTTCGACCAAACAATTAAGTAGACAGTGTGTAACAAACACTTAATAATCAACATTTAATAATTAATTGCACAATCTTGTAGAAGTTGAAAAACACTTTCTTTCATTGAATATATTAAAGAATGGATGAATTCAGGATTAGTTTTTCAAATTGTTGACGCCGGCTTGAATAAATAAAACAATATAAGAGCGTGTTTTGAAAAAAACATTTTTTTCCTCTTGTTTTTAATTTTTCTTCTAAAAATAATTATTAGAAGCCTTTTTTAAGATTTTATGAATACTCTATTACTCACTCTGATCTTTTATAGGCTTGAATCCATTTTACTCGCATTGATTTATGACATATTTCATTTGGAAAGGGATAAAACGTTATCCTTTTGTGCTATTATGTATATTGCTGCTGCCAAACACAATTTATATTGAACCGGCATTGGTGAGCAAAACAGTGCAAAACACAAACAGCTCGCTTACGCTGAAGTCAGACAAAGAATTTTTTGAAATCGTTACTAGGTAGCGTTGTTTGCAACTTCGCACTAGAGTTCCTGTAAGTAAAACGAGTAATGACACACCGCCATTTTGGGTGTATATGGCAGTCATGTATAATGTTATCCTATGGGAAAAACTGCAAGTTTGATTGAATTTTTGTAATTACGAGAGAAAATAATTCTGTTTCTAAAGATGTATGGAAATTCATTACCAAATGAAAATTGTTAAAAAATATTTTATTTAAGTGTGAGATGGATTTCCTCCGAAAAATTCCATGAGAAAAACTGCTCTTTTTGAACATCACTTTGCTCAGTTACATAATCAATAATTCCATACAAATGCTTAGGCTGTATTTATTTAATTTCTGAAAGCAATAGCTATTACAAATTGTTAAATTTGCACTTCTGTTAAATATTTTCTTCTTATTCGATTTTGGCTGTCTAGAGAGCACGTAATTTAAAACTGTGTTAATTGAAATTTGAAGGGGAAGAATCTGTATATACCTGATTAAATTTGAAACTGGAATTGTTAGTTCCAGAGTATGGATGAAAATGATGAGAGGATGATAATGAAAAGGGAAAAACAAAAACATCCTTGCCCTCGGCTGGATTCGAACCCGCGCCTTAACGCTCTTGGCCATCAAGCCGGCTTGTTAAATATTTTATTACAAATTTATTTTAAAAATTCAATTCAACTAAAATAAGAACTTGTAAAGTGATAAATGATGTGAGAAATCTGATATTTTTAATATCACAGTTTTTACCGTTTTAAGATTCATAAAAATTCATTCTTTACGACGTTTGTGAATACCTGTAAATACTGAGAGCATCCATTTTGTGGGTTGTCACGTGATTTAATAAACGGCTTTAATTGGCTGAATTCGCTTTCCATAGGAAAGAATGGAGTGTCATTACTCGTTTTACTTACAGGGACTCTATTTCGCACTAGGGTGCCTGGATAAGTGCGGAGTAGGGTGGTGACAACTCGCCATTTTGTCGGTTGCGGCCGCCATTTTGAATCCGGAAGTACTCAGTCGCGCATAGATGTTTTTTGCACAAATACTCGTAAGATATTTAGAGTCTCGCTTGGTAATGATAGAATTTTCTTTATTTGTTTAGTTTACTGATCTGCTTTCTTTATGTAATTGAAGCTTTAATCACTTGACCTTTTAAAATAGATTATTAACATCGAATTTTAAGGAGCAGACGATGCCTGGTTGCTGCGTTCCCGAATGCAGCAATCGCTCCGAAAGCGGTGGAAGGCTCTTTCGTTTTCCTGCAAGTGTTGCAAGGAGAAAATTATGACTAGTTAAAATGCGTTGTGTTCCGCAATAAGCCTACATCAAATTCTTTAATTAAACACCAATCTCTATTCTGACAAATGACTTGTTTCCAGAGTGCCCACCAATTCCTCTTATAGCTAACATGCGCTTAATAAGGAGAGACACCGCTTTTAATAAACAAATGAATTCTTTATTCAGTTTAAACTTTGGGTCTAGTTACAAAATATGAGGTAGGGATTAGTTTGTTAGTAATAGGGAATATCAGCATTCATATATAAAATAGTTTATGAACGAGCGCTTGGCATTACTTAACATTTAACATAATTTTCTAAGAGATTCTTTCCTCGCACTGTACGGCATATTACTTAAAAAATAAATATGTTCTGCGCAGTGAGAAAAATATCACTTCATCAATGAGATCTCAGCGTTTTTACTGATGCATTTATTAATTTAACGCACACCCATAAGTACTTATCTTTATTTGCACACTCGATGAGCCGTTCACTCACACTATTGGATCATTCTTTTTCAACGATGCACTTAAAGTTAATGCTGTATCGTTGCTCCTTGCTAGATAAGTGGTTCCGCTGACGATGCTCTTGCTCCGGTGTGTAACTCATCGTTGTACCTTATCGATACCCCTTCGTTGTCACAGCATTCCTGCTGAAGTCCAATGAAGTTCACTTCCGCCAAAACCTGGTCACAGGGATTGCATCCAGTCTCTTGGCTTTCCGCACCTTGTCCAATTGACTATCGCCTGCCTACGATATGTTAGGGAACATCAGTTCCTATTATGCACAAATGCGAATTCTGAATCTAAATGTGAACGTGTAATATCGTTCACAATGTCTATCATGCAGCATGCAAATGTCAGTCATCGTCACTCATAGGTAACGATATACTTATTGATAAA
The DNA here is from genome assembly GCA_023313115.1 of Rhysida immarginata. Taxonomy (NCBI): domain Eukaryota; kingdom Metazoa; phylum Arthropoda; class Chilopoda; order Scolopendromorpha; family Scolopendridae; genus Rhysida; species Rhysida immarginata. Next base: position 6,379,637 of record JAHWFO010008967.1, on the reverse strand, counting down.
ACTGCACCGTTCTATGATTGCGGAGTTCGATGCATCAGCACTAGTGATTAGCTGCATTAGTTCATTCCCGCTGCCATTTCTCTTCTTCCGTACTTTCCCTCTCTTTTCGAAGGAAAGAATCTCTGACCAGTCAAATTTAAGTATTTCAAAATTTGAGCAGTTACAACCTGCCTTCTATGATTCTATATATGCCTTGATATCTGCTTCTATACATTTGGCTAATAAATTATGCAAAAGACAATTTGGTAACGCATGCGCAGTTAAACATTATTTAGTAAAAATGCTCATATTTCATCAAATATTTAATATTTTTCTATTACTTTGCAAACTTTTATTCTTATGTCATTGCCGATTCCTTCATGTGTGTCTTTAATAACCACTACTACCTCATCCTTCCACCAAATAACTTTCAACTGCTTGATAGGGCCATCTTTGTGTCATCGATTGAACTTTAATTCGTTATTCACAATGGCAAAGTTTCTTGTTGAACGTCGAAAATTCTTTTTCTCTCCTTTGCTTTTCATATCAACAGGATAGTTTTGATTACTCAAATATTCGTGTATGTCCTGGAATTCATAATGCGCATATGCACGCCTCTTAACGCTTTGTTTGGTTTCATCCATAGCTGAAAATTTTTAAAATATATTTCAGGCCTCGTTAACAACTCGAACTGGGCACTGCCAAACCGCTGCACTCACGTTTTTCCGTCTGATCAAATTTCTCCAATTGCATGAAACATATCCCCTATTTAGATTCAATGTAAGCTGATTGTCAAACTGTGATGTGTGGGTTAGATTGATCAGAATGGCTAAATGTATTTAGAATTTAATAATATTTGTGGTGTGCCCAAATAAAAAGGAGACTACGGTTATATCTAAAAATATTTTAAGTATAGAATTTTTTTTATTAATTAATTGGATCCAATACGTCCATCCAGGGCCTGTATGGCCAGAGGCCGACGAGCTGGGTCCCTGGATGGACCTGGATTCACGACTGCTGTATGATGGTCACAGCAGCCGGGGGGTAAAGATTGGCTATCACGAATGGTCACCCATCCAGTGACGAGCCGTGCCTGATGTAGCTTAACTTCACAGAAGTTGTGTTCAGTGAAAGCCCACCAGGCCACAGTTCAATTTGAAGGTTAGTTTAGTGTCTAACATTATATTGATAATTGCCATTGATATTGATGCACTGATCCCAGCGCGTATGAAGCTAAAGGATGGCTTCAGTGTAGAAACTTTTCCGTTACATACAGATCCCCATTTTCCCACAGTATTCTGCATTTCCTTGTCAAAGGGAAACAGGCCATCAAAAACAAGCGCAGCGGGAAGCTCTCTAAAGGCATAGTGCTGCTCTAGGACAACGCTAAGCCACATGTGGCCAAGAAGACCCTCCACCTACTGGAAAAATTTCAATTGAAGTCGTCAAACATCCTCGGTACAGCCCGACATTTTCCTTCGGGGCTGTCATGCTCGACTGGGCATCCTCGACTAATCACAATTCGTCATTTCACAATCCGCTTATCCCAAGCTAGGGGAGTTAATATTATATAGAGGGGAGTTATTATTATATGGGAGTTAATATAAAACACTACACCGGGGCAGGTTTGGTACAGTGGTAGGTTTACACATTTCCTATAGTTCACTTACCGTTGGTCGGAGCGCACCGCCTTTGAATCGAAGAGAAACTTTACAACTGCCATGTACCCTTCTGCCCTCCGTATTGGCACTGATGAACTCATTATTGCTTATCCTGTTAGACTATTCTTTTGCGGTTATTTTAAGTTATTGAGTTCATTGTTAACCTTATGAACAAAACTTAGAGGCTTAGTTTTAACCAAAACATGGCAATAGGGCAAGTTTACACAAGGAACATGGGACAGATTTAACTGTTGAGTCCATATAAAAAGTCAAAACCTGGAGAACAGTGGATGCAATGCACAGAGTGTATGATCAATGCATTACAACAGGTAATTCAGTATATTTTGTATTCTGTATTTGAAATGTGTGTATCCTGACTCATTTGTACTCACTGAATTAAACGAAGTAATAAATATTGCAAATTGCTTGAATTTTATTTCTAATAAACCTGATATTTCATTATGGTGAATGTGTGGAAACATACCCTAAGCATTGTGTAATCCTGCCCCGGCTACGGGGCAAGTTTACACAGGTGAGATTATCTCAAAAAAAATATTTTTAATTTGAAAATAATATAAATTTAAGGTAAGTTAAAGACACCATACTGTACCTTAAAGTTTAACTAATGATTGGATATGAAAATTGAGTGAAATAGATTTATTACTAAAATTGCAAAAAATAATAATGTGTAAACCTGCCCCGGTCTCCCTTACTGTACTATAGAAATCTACATATATCAAATTAAATACTGCTAAATCAAAAGTAATGAGGACAATCTTTCTATCTATATAAAGAAGGATGTTTGTGGGTGGGTTTGTTTTTTATACAAATCTACAGTTTTATTCCGATCTTGATGAAATTTTGCATACTTGACCTTCAAAGCATGAGGAAGGTCACTGTCTACCTCAGATTTCGAAAAAATAAGTATCGAAAAAAAATCGATATTCATGGTTATGGCAAGGCATATTAATGAGAAATATCTCATGACCAACAATGCAAGGCAAAGTTTTTACAACATTAGGTATCAACAATGGTATCAGCACGCAATTCACAAACACACTGCATGGACCAACAATATATATCTCATGACCAACAATGCAAGCAAAGTTGGTGCAACAATAGGTACCAACAATGGTGTCAACACGCAATTCGCCAATAACAATGAGCACAAAATGATGATGCAATGATAAAGCAATTCTTTCCAAGAATTATAACAATGAACATAAAATGATGGTGCAATATGGATAAGTTTCAATTTGTAACAATGCATAGAATTCCTGTTATTCAGGTTTTTCTTAGAAAAGAGAGTTCTACGTACTTAAACATTTCTTGAAAATCTTTAAAAATGATCAGTAACTGGAGATAATGAAGAGTTAGCAGACTATTGAGAAAGAGTGGAAAGACGACGATAGAGGAAATACTCCTTTAGCCCCGTGCTGTATTGAGCAAATCGGAAGCAAGTAAATAGAAGAATCGGCGATCGCTATACTACATAAAGTGATGAATGGCCAAGTTTTGCTTCAACACGTCGAGAGAAGAAAGGGAATTGTAACAACATCAAGTATACATCTGAAGTAAGATTACGTGAGTAAGAAATTATTGGAGAGGTCCATCGATTATGAGCCTTAAAAAATTTTTTTTCGAATTTTCATTAAGAATTTTTACTGTATTAATTCTAAGCATTTTCATTTGTTTATTTTTAAGATATTACAAAATTTAATTTAATTTTTTGAGATTGTTCTGTTTATCTACAAGTGTAATTATCCCGGGCAACGCCGGGTACCTTTGCTAGTTATAAATAAAATATAAGGCGAGTTAATATGATGGAATCTGCCCGTCCCCTATACTGGATTAGGCTAAATTAAATGTTAAAAAGGATATTTAAAACAAATCTGGATACCAAATTACAAAGGATTTCGAAAATATTAAGGATACATACAGAGAGATGGACTTAGTGAAAAGGTCAATAGGTAGGTCCATCCATAGAAGCCCACTTGGGATCGCAACAAATAACCCGGTATTGGTATGTCACTTATTCCGAACAAATTTTCTTTTAAAGTTTGCTTACTCAAAGTCATTTCTTTGCTTACCATTTAAGATAAGTTATGTTAAAATTTCCTATAAATACTGTAATATTAGTGCATTAGGAATATCCCTCATAAATCATGGAATATGCCAATCGCATGACAATGACATAAATTATTTAAATAGCATCATACACCTTCAAACACATATCTGTTTCGTATTACGAGGGGAAGTCAGTAAGTTACAAATGGATATAGAAATGAAAGAAATAAGACTACTTTTCTTTCTCCGCATATGAAAAGAAAACAAGAATAAGAATATTGACTTGAAACTACTTTATTTTCCGCATAATATCCTTATTATACAATGAGGCACTTCCCATCGTTTCACAAAGCCCTCAAAACCAGCAGCACAAAACTCATTGGACTGCTGTCTGAGCCTGGCGGTGACTTTTGTACGGCTTCATCGCCAGTAAAGTGATGTTCACGGTCTTCTGGGATCACTAAGGCATATTGCTTACCACGTTCCGGCAGCGACAGTAAACTGCAAATGCCGACTCCTACTGTAACATCCTCATGAAACTTTGTAATGTCATTCGACGGAAGCGAACAGAACTCCTCATCAAAGACGCGTTGCTATTGCATGATAACGCGCGTCCTCATATTGCAAGCAAGACAACTGAGATGCTGCTAAAGTTCAACTGGGAAGTTTCGAACATCCTCCGTAAAGCTCTTACCTTGCTCCAAGCGAATTCCATTTGTTCGGCTTCAAGATGTACAAAGGGAAATCACTGCCTGGTTCACCATAGCCTAAAGAATTTTATGCTGCTGGTTTTGAGGGGCTTGTGAAAAGATGGGACAAGTGCCTAATTGTACAAGGAGATTATGCGGAAAAAAAGTAGTTTTCAAGTCAATATTCTTATTTGCTTCATTTCTCTATATCCATTTGTAATTAACTTACTGGCTTCCCCTAGTATATTCTTTTTCCATATTTCATGTTAATGGTAGGTTTGATTTCTCGCTGCTCCCTTATGCGTATTTTTTCTATCTCCTTGAAAAATTAATGAAAAAAGACTTGACTAACATACAAATCAGAACACAAAGATTATCATATGTTCTTTTAAAATAAAGTACAGAGCTCCGAATTTTAATAATATTCTTCCTGTTCTGAATTTCTAAAACCTTTTATTTTATTTATTTCACTAAAAGTTTCTAATATTTCTAAGAAAATCATTATTTATCCATTCTGTTTTCTTTATTCACGAATAGATGCTTCCATTATTCATCAAAAAATGCAAACATTCCAGAAATTATTAAACATTAACCAAAAAATTATTCAAAGATTATCATGAAAAAGATTTTTATATGAATCTTCCGATCGTTTATATAGAAATGTTGAAAAGAGTATTTTATTTTACGACCGTAAAAAAGATTCTGTAGAATATTTGAAACATTTCGCTTATCATGAATATTTTCCAAATTACTGATAAGAGTTAGACGATCAATAGCGGAACGTCTCATACATATCATACATAGTCATTCAGGATAGGAAAAAAATGAAAAAAAAATCATTAAGAATTTCTACGATTCCACCCAATGCCACAGTTTTTATTTTTTCATCAACTTTGGCGGATCTTTTCACATGAATCCTCTAAACATGGATAAGTGGTGAGTCAAAAACAAGTTGTTTTTTTTTGGTTCAAGCTTACGCGTCAAAATATATTCTGAATTGATCAAAAAGTAAAGAATATTAACTTTCTACTATTATGTTATGCATAATTCCACCTCATTCAAGTAGCTGTATAACTTGAACACAGTTGAGTGCTCACTCGATCTTCAATTAGACAACGAACTCCAAGAATTAATGGGAGAGGGGAGGGAGAGGAAGAGTAGTGACAATTTTGTAGTGGAATTAAGTGGACAGGTTGCTCTTCAAATCGCGACCACTTAGCGAATGTATGTGATTATCTCGAAAGACCATCAGGAAGGCAACTTCCATTAGGGAGTTATGCAAAAACGCTAATCCTTATCGAGAACTCACTTCACAGTATCAACAATTTCTCAGTTCACTTTCTTTCCCTGCCTCTCGCTCTGTCTTCTCTTTCTCTCTCTCTCTTATCAACCAACGCTATGAATCAAGAAACCAAAGAATGAAACGCATCTTCTTGTATAAAAGCTAATGCAATTTTGGGAATTTATCTGCAATGCGTGGTATATACATATTTCAATTGTTTCATTGAAATAACTTAGTAATTATTGAATCTGTAAATTAAATCTGTTCTTATTAGTTTATATACTGCTCATTTAAGAGCTTGACGTAAAGAAACATAAGCGATATTTCCTTTCACCCCCAGAACACTGAATACAGTAAACTTTTCAATTAGACATTCCGTTCTCGAAGTTTTTCAAGAACATGCATACCTATCGAACAAGAACGAAAACTAGAGCAATATTTCCTAAATATATCTTGCATATGAAATCGATCCGAAGTGGTTTCTCTCTTTCTCTCTCTTGAATAGTAACATTGTTCTATTTTTTCTGATTGGTTGGGAATACGGGCAAATGGCTCAAAGAGTGCAATATTCAATAATTCTTCGGCGGAGGCATAGAGGTTGTCCTTCAGTGTGGGCCGCTAACGAGCTGCATCTCGTGTGTATGGAAACAAATCGGCTCATATCGATTCGTTCTATTAGTGCTAAATGATAAAAATTCAACTTGTATAAGTAAGGTGAGAAAAAAAGCTCTCAGCTAAGTCTCACGGAAGCCATCACGAATTTTGTGAAATTATTAGGACAGAGAGCAATTTCAATGTTATTTTAAAACACGAACGCATGCTTGTAAATATTTATGGTATTCGCTTCTTCAAAAAAGCGAATTAGCACCTTGTTTTAAATAGTCTTTATATCGTATAGCCAGCAAGTTGCAGCGTCAATTTCTAAGATACCTATGAAAAGACTCTCAATCCCCTACGACCCAAATTATTTCAGGTTAATAAAGTATTTCAAGACGTTTTTGTTTGGTTTTCTAATGCACAGAAAGTCATAAAAATTCCATATTTGAAAATCGCAACGTTAAAACTATGCCAAATTAGAAAAGTGTAGGACACATTTCCTAATTTTGTTTTTCTTAATAAATAAACAAACTTTCTTAATTGCGCAAATCATCTCAAAAAATAAAAAACACGATATATTTTTATTATACACTGAACAAAAGCATATTATACTATAATTATAATTTACAATACTTTATTTCTTTTTATTTTCTACTAATATTTGACATGTTTAATTCCGTTGGAGTATTTTTTTTTAATACTTACTAAGCAGAGCAAGAGGAAAGTAATATTTTGTTATATTTTTAAAAATATTAGAGTCGCTCAAAGCTTTATTTTCATTTTCATTTTCATTTATTTTATGGCAAATAAATCATTCAAACTTGTTTTCTACGTACAATGGCAATGAAGTTGAAACGCCATTTGCCAGCAGCTTATAGGAAAAATCGCGAACTTAAACGAACAAATACCCTTCATTTTTATTCAAACAAACATTTATATGTGCACTAATGAAGTGGTTCCTAACAACTCTAGGAAAGAATCTCAAAGAACTTATTTAGTACAACTTAACGAGATTAACAATCTTCAAATTAAAAAGACTATAATTTCGAACCATTCATCGTAATAATACCATTTCTGGCATCTATGATTCTTCTTAAAAACATTACTGATTTTCATTTTCCTAAAACAGAAAAATTACGCACAGTTTCCATCGCATACAAGAAGGGGAGAAAGTGAAATCCTTTTTTCGGGTTTGAAGGACAGGGCCACAAATATTTAGGCCACATAAAGGCAACTAGCAAAGGTACCCGGCGTTGCCCGGGATAATTACACTTGTAGGTAAACAGAACAATCTCAAAAAATTAAATTAAATTTTGCAATAACTTAAAAATAAAAACATGAAAATGCTTAGAATTAATACAGTAAAAATTCTTAATGAAAATTCGAAAAAAAAATTTTTTAAAGGCTCACAATGGATGGACCTCTCCAAGGATGCCACTGCTAGACTAAATAATTTCTTACTCACGTAATCTTACTTCAGATATACACTTGATGTTGTTGCAATTTCCGCTCTTCGCTCGATGAGTTGAAGCAAAACTTGGCCATTCATCACTTTGTGTAGTATAGCGGTCGCCGAATCTTCTATTTACTTGCTTCCCATTTGCTCAATACAGCACGGAGCTAAAGGAGTGCTTCCTCTGTCGTCTTTCCACTCTTCATCAATAGTCAGCTAACTCTCCATTATCTCCAGTTACTCTTCATTTTTAAAGATTTTCAAGAAATTGTTACTAAGAATTCTCTTTTCTAAGAAAAGCCAGAATAACAGGAATTCTATGCATTGTTACAAACTGAAACTTATCCATATTGCATCATCATTTTATGTTCATTGTTATAATTCTTGGAAAGGATTGCTTTAACATTGCATCATTTTGTGCTCATTGTTATTGGTGAATTGCGCGTTGTTACCATTGTTGATGCGAACACGACGAGCCTATTGTTGCACAAACTTTGCCTTGCATTGTTGGTCATAAGATATCTGTTGCTGGTCCGAGCGTAGTGTGAATTGCGTGTTGACACCATTGTTGATACCTATTGTTGCAAAAACTTTTCCTTGCATTGTTGGTCATGAGATATATATTGTTGGTCCATGCAGAGTGTTTGTGAATTGCGTGCTGATACCATTGTTGATACCTATTGTTGTACAGACTTTGCCCTGCATTGTTGGTCATGAGATATTTCTCATTAATACGCCCTGCCATAACCATGAATATCGATTTTTTTATCGATAATTATTATTTTTCCGAAATCTGAGGTAGACAGTGACCTTCCTCAAGCTTTAAAGGTCAAGTATGCAAAATTTCATAAAAAACAAACCCACCCACAAATATCCTTCTTTATATAGATAGATAGATAGATTTGAATTAGGCAAATAGAGCCACATATATTTTCAAAAGAAAACAGTGACGTTGAAATCTATGTTATATGCACTACTTATCAGAAAAATTGAGTGCAATTGTGTTAACTTAAAATTAAAACGACGAGTTCAATTTGTCAGAAAATATTTCAAGATCATTTCAAGCACAATTTGAAAAATCGGGTTCATGTTCTGGTTCATCTATTTATCGGCGCTTTGAAATTAAGTTTTTCTATTTTAAGCGATTTTTTTTTATTTTCGAAATGCGGCCATAGTTTTTCAAGCGTCGAGTAAATTTATTAAAGAATTTACATCCTGCAATTTCGTGTGTAACGATCACGCTGAATATTACTAACAATAGACATAACAATATCTATCTTGTAAATGAATCAAGGCAATATATAGGAATTTACTCCTATTTTGTTTAGGCATTATGGGTAAAGACAGGACAGAACATAAGCTATTTCTTTTTGCAAATAGATTGCAATTTATTGATAAAAAGCGAGTCCTAATTGGTAATGATTTTTATTTACCTCCCAATCCTTAATAAATTACGTCGTCACGTAGAAATTTCATATGTTAGCGTTAAGTCTGACTGCTTGAATTTTTTAAAACAACTCTTTATTCAGTAGTGATAATTGCGCGAGTCGCTTGATACTTTTTTTCAATTACAATTTATAGGAATGATTTTTATTATCCAATATGTTATATAATTCTGAAAATTCTTTTTTTTCTTTATTTATATCATGAAAATTCTTTATAACGCCGCAAATTAGAAACTGCAAATTCTGAACTATATAAATAGCTAAGTACAAACTGCTGGAGCCAAATCCTCCCCTTTCAAGAAAGTCTTATTTCCAAAACTTTATTACTACTTTTTCCTAGAAATTTAAAATGAACATAAGCTTAAAATCACGAACCTCGACTTTCAAATCGTCAGGGATTTCCCAAGTAGAGGGGATTTTCTCGAGATGAAAATTGAACGAACTTTTTCTTGGAAATTCCCAACCAGAAATTCCCCTCTACTTTGCACTAAAATCTCAATTTTAAAAGCAATGTTTTCTTAACCTCAAACAGCCTATACAAAATTCTGCGATTTTTCCTTAAATTTTTGTGTGTCATCTTAGCTCACACATGCAAACCGAATGATTCAAAGAATTAGAAGGGACATTGTTTTTTTCGAAAATCAATAAGAACCTTCCAGTACATGTCACCGTCATCTGTAATTATTCTTCGGGGAGAGGGAGCATTATTCAGATATTTTTTCGATCTTTGTTTTTTTTACGGTTTTAATAGGGAGACAACCAACTTAACATTTCTCAGAAAAATAATAAAAACAGAGGAGACTTAAAATCGCTTCTCCACAGAATGTGAGGGTATCTGCAATATATAAACTGACATGGCAAATTATTAAAAAGACTCGTTGAACAATCTTTGGCCTTCGAACTTGCCTTAATATGACATTGCATGAAAGAAACGAGCTTCTGGAAATAATTACGAGAACAGCTGTCAATTATAGTCGCTGGAGAAGCTCATATGCGCCGAGGATTGTGAAGGCTACCGTAGTATTTGGAATTCACTGTCACGCTCCTCCGAATCCTAAACCCATGAAGTATTATCCTGCTGGAAGTAGGCCTGTCCATCAGGAAAGACGCTACACACATGTACCTGATCGGCAAAGATGTCGAGATAAAACCGAGCATTTAAAGATCGCTCCACAGTCATTAATCGACCAAGAGCCATCGCAGAATACAAACCCCAGAGAATCACACCACCTACATCGGCTTCAATAGTTAACACCAGGCAGTTGTAATATTTTTTTTAAATTTCTAATTTAAAATTTAAGGAAGCGTTATCATCTCTATTGTCATGAACAATTGTACTTACTGGTTGCACGTTTAATATCTTAATAGTAAATAAAAGAATTTATAGAAAGCCTCGAGTATTCATAAGCAACAATCACAGACAGCGGCGGTGCAAGGGCAACTTCTGCCTAAAGCAAGGCAAATATTATTTTGCCATTCCAAAACTTATATGAGGCGTGTTTTTAAGTACGTACCATTTCGGTATTAAAAATAAAAACAAGGACAATTTTCTTAACACCTTAATTTTTATATGAAAGCCTGGACTTCACTCTAATTTTCAACATAATTTCCACCTATATTAAAGCACTTATCGTATCGTACGACTAATTTCTGAATTCCATCCTCATAGAAATCGGCCGCCTGATTTGCTAACCACTCCAGCATGGAGTTGCACAAAACCAATTGTTTAGCCAGTGCTTTGACTTGCCTCGTGAGTTACTGTGTAGAAGAGGAAACGTTTTTAAGCCAAAATTGTCACTGGTGACGAAACACGAGTTGCTCACGTTACTCCTGAATCAAAACAACAATCCATGGAATAAAGGTATTCAATATCACCCAAGAAAGTGCAGTTCAAGCAAACAATTTCAACCAAAAATCATGTACACAGTGTTTTAGGATAGGCAGGCTGTTTTGCTTGTGGATTTATTGCTTCCGGATAACACTGGAGTGGTTAGCAAATCAGGTGGCCAATTTCTATGAGGATGGAATTCAGAAGCTGGTCGTATGGCGCGAAAGGGCCTTAATATAGGTGAAAATTATGTTGAAAAGCAGGTTAAGGTCCAGGCTTTCATGTAAAAATTAAAGTGCTAAAGTTGTCCTTGTTCGCATATGTTTAATTTCTTCTTCTCCCAAATCGTAGCCTGAAGCAATCGCTTCACCCAGCGAGCCGGCCCTGATAACAGACAAACACAAATTTGCTCTTGAAATAACCACTCGGTCTTTCCAAGCGCTCTTGCAACTTTGGGAATTTCAAAGAGGAACATTAACAAAACAGTGGGTTTCTTAATGTTGATGAGATATTACAGGGTTTTCCACTGGAAAGTAGTCAAAGGTAAAAGGGTTTAACTTTCAAACTACTCGCATAAGTTTATTGACAAGAAATGCTATACGAGGCCTGTGAGAAAAGTATCCGACCTAATTTTTTTTGCGAAAACCTGATGGATTTGGATCGCGCGCGCTTGCATGAGCCGACCTTGAACCTTTGTGCGTATGCGTGAATTTTTTCCCGCCTCTCAATAGTGTCAGTTGCATTAGAGGGAGGTAGTGTGTTGTGCTCTCGTCGGTTTTTGATTTGAAGGAAAATGACGAAACGACTGGAGCAGCGTTACTGCATCAAATTTTGCCAGAAACTGGGCGACAGCCAGGTGGAAACCATCAGTCGTCACAGTGGAAGCATTCCTCGTCACCACGACCAAAGAAGGCCCGCCAAGTGCGCAGCAATGTGAAAGTGATGCTGACTGCTTTCTTTGACTCTCGCGGTGTGGTACACCACGAGTACGCACCACAGGGTCAAACAATCACCAAAGAGTACTACAGGGATGTCCTCCGTCGCCTACGTAATGCAGTGCGGCGCAAGAGACCGCATTGTGGTCAACAGGCAATTGGCGCCTCAAAAACCAAACTTGATTCAGACTTTTTTGGCGAAAAACCAGACTCCCGTGGTACAACAGGCTCCTTACTCTCCTGACCTGGCCCCCTGCGACTTTTGGCTGTTCCCCAACTCAAGAGGCCATTGAAAGGAACGCGATTTCAGACAAGAGAGGACATTATGGCTGCAACGACAGCTGAGCTAAACTCCATTCCGAAAGACGCTTTCCAGGAATGCTTCCAACAATGGCGGCACCGCTGGGAGCTGTGTGTGGAGTCCCAAGGAGACTACTTTGAGGGTGATTAGGTTTCCAATGCTCCAGGTGTGTATTTTTTTTTTCCCGGCCGAAGGTCGGATACTTTTCTCACAGGCCTCGTATATGCAGAAAGACATCGGAATTTTATCGTCATTGTTCGTAGGACCTTTACTTGACAATCGCCGTGTGTAGGACAGCTTGTGTGTTTTACTTTTAATACCCTGTAAACTAGAACAATGTATTGTCAAGCGTATATTCAATGAGAATAACGTACAAGATCAAATACTAAGGAACGTGACTATTTACGTAAAGTCTATTTAGTTCCTTCTGACCTCAGAGTTTACCCGAGGCAATAACTTCTTTACAGCAACCATACTACACTAACGAGTTGTTCCAATAAGGTAACTTCAAAACCTGAAACAAAACATTTTGAACCCTGGTGGAAAGTAAAAGATGCTTTCGTTTTCAATTTTTAAATCCTGTTACTATTTTATATTGGACTATTTGGCAATAAATGCATTATTTATTAGTAAAATTTTTAATATTTTATTGACAAACTTTTAATATTTTATTCTTGATATTTTCTCCTGTTTTTTCCTGGTAGATCAAGTTTCACCACTACCCTTAATCACTCTTTTCCTTGAACAATATCTTTGACCCTTAATAAAGCAGGTCATTGTTGTGTCAGAAGGAACTAAACAAAGTATAGAAGATGTGTTCACTCATATGCGAGAGCTGGTTATATGTCACAATGTCACCTTTTACTTTCTATAAAAATTTGCGAAAAAAGATGAACTAATTTCATCACTAAAAATACCTTTTAAATATTCATATACATGGTGTCCCGTAATGAGTGAACGAAAATTTGGGAAATGGTAATGGGTGATTCTAAGCAAAAAAAGTTCATATGAACATAGGTCCGAATGTGAATGATAACCGAAATATGAACAGAAATAAAAATGCCGCCACCAAGATCAACAAGTTTATAACTCAGGTTCTATAACATATAAGATGATGAAATTTGGAATAATAATAGAGCACACAACTGTGTATACTGTTAAAACTGAACGAAATCCAACGAGTAGTTTCCGAGTTCAACATCGTAACACGTGCTGGTTAGTATTCGCATATGAGCATACTTAAAAGTTGACCGTAAAATTTTATAGCGGCGAGCATAATTTTAATATATAAAAATATAACATAGAAAAACCATGTTTGGGAATTAAATGCTCGGCAACATCTTATTCGATAATTTAGGGACTCGCTTTTATAACCCCCACAGGAGTTATAACTCGCTTTTATAACCCTCAATATTAGAGTATAACAGATATTAGAAATCTGAATGAAAAGCAGCAACATTGGAGTGGGGTTTTTTTCCAATGCGCATTCAATATATTCGTATGAATCCGATTTAAAAAAAGTGGACTCAAGTTTTTAGTACAGTTTATAGTTGCTATCCTTTTCTTTTGTCGAACTGATCGACACACTCATCTGAAATAAATCATTTCTCTTCTAAAATGCTCGCCAAAACGTAGGTAGGCACGCATTATAAACATTTTAAGGGAAAATTTCATTATCTTTTTCAGTAGAATTATCGTTATTTGCCATGCGCAGTACCATCAGTTTTGGCAAACGCTTAAGTGCTCCTTCTTCACCTAAGTTTGATGTAGCTCTATTCTTTGTAGATATTGAAAATTGTTCGTTGCAAAACCGCTGAGAAGTAAAAGCAAAAATGGCAGCGGGGCCTGGCGAACATTTAAAGAACTAATATAGGCAATAGCGAAATTTATGGGAGGATTTTTGTATTCCGGTCACATACGTGGCTGGAATGACGTGTTTCGGGCACATATGTGGCCGAAATGACGTGTTTCGGGAGCAAGCATTGCCGAATTTTCATGATTATCACCGAAAATCACCGAAATGGGAGGATTATTGAACATAACGTTTGTCTTCTGTGTGTTCAGTTTCAGTCCTACACGTCGGCTAGCCTCTGCTAGTTCTTGTAACATTTCCTCCAATTCAGAAGGACTATTACTGGTGAGAACGATGTCATCGGCAAAACGAAGGTGGTTAAGGAATTCACCGTTTACCTACATGTCTTAAAGGAATAGCTAATTTTTTAATCATTTCCTCACACACATTTAAATTCATCAGATCACTAGATTTTTCTGTAAGAATGTTTTTCGCACGGCCTCAGCTAGTTTATGTACAATTTGCAAGTTGTCAGCAATTTGTAACATCATGGAGTATTATCATAACTTGTTTTTTTTTTTTATTTCCGACTATTTATGTTCTTTATTTCTGAATTGTGTTTTATCTGATATCAGTACTCAACAGCCCTGGATTTATACATAAGCAGACTAAGCATGTGAATAGGGGCCCCCGAAACCTCAGAAAAACAGGATTTATACTGAGAAAGGTGCTTAGTGCTTAGGGCCCCTAAAGGTATTAGTCCGGCCCTGGTACTCAATATCAGGAAGTGCTATCATTAATATACAGCAATATCATATCCAAGTTTCTTTTTTGTGGATGCCTGATCGAGAGTGCTAGTTCTCGAGTCCGTCGAGTCGTGGCTTTGCATCCCATCGTAGACATGGGATATTTGTTTGTTCTGAAGCTGTAAAAAGTACAATCAGGCGCAGATGATCAAGCGCCAAAACCCTAATAAACAAACGATTCTCTTTTACGTAACAATGTTTAGACGGAGGTGTGTCATGAATTTAATTTCTGCGCATTGAAGATATGACAGATAAAAGTTATGCGTAACTTCGCAATCATTTATAAAACAGGAATTTCTATTATCTTTATGATTTTTCTAATCATCCTTATCTCTCTTCATTGATGGCTAATTTTCTTCTTAAGTAATAAATTAAGGGTTTATCAGTTTCAAAACAAATTTTCACAGTCACTATTCTGCATCTATAGAAAATTGTGTTTTGCATTATTAAAATCACCTCTATAAACTGTACTCACTGCTTATTATTCGCTAAAGTTGCCTGCATCCAAATGCCACTTACATTTCTCTCTTCTTTATTCGCTGAACGTATAACAAGCCTCGGCAGACCAAATCAGAACAAGCTGCATTCATCTATTAAATCTTTCTTTAATCACACATCTTTTCATAAATCTTTCTTATTCCATTCTCGCTATCTCTAGAGCTAATGTATTCCCTGAAGCTTGATGAAAAACGAGTGCAGGTCGGTCGTATGTCCGATCTCAACGGATGGCCCGACGGAGTCGCGCCTGACAGCTTCAACGGCGGTCGGCCGTTCTTCAACCGAGAGACATGAGATGTTCACCAAATGCTGCAAGAGATCTCGCGCCTCTTCCCGGGACCACATACTTCAGGAGTCAACACCTGTCATAAGTTATGGCTTCTGTCACCCTAATAATACTATTGTTTAGTAACAATGGGGAGCCGTGCGAAGAGAGATGTTGGCAGGCACGGCTAAGCAGATCGTTTGTATGCGGGCAGGTGCTCGCCGAGGCCCGCTGATGGGAATCGTAATCACTTACCCTCCCAAACTTCCACCACCGCCCGGTGGAACGACTCCTAAATCATCTTCGACAGGCTTTAATAACGGCGACGAAGGATAAAGAGTGTGGGAATGTCGTTGCTTGTTAAAAAGGTGCGCACTTGGCAAAAAACAGACAAGCTGCGCCGTGAATAACTATCTGTATTCCACGAACGAAGACAATGACACCAAATCATACCATCTAAAGTCTACTGGAAGACTGGCCCTACAACTGGTTTTAAATGGGCTGACAAATATTGCTGAATAATAACCTAACATTATGATGAATAATTAATTTAAAATTTCATCAACATAAATTCGAAATATTTGCACGTACTCTGCTAAGTATATTCAGTAATTTACTCGTAGCAAACGGTTTCATAATACATGAAGGAGGAAGACTGACGTGTCACTTTTTATATTATAAAAGTATAGTCTAAGAGGAATGTTAAGTTTCCACAAGTTATTTCACATTGTAGTTTTTCAATTTCATGTACTATAAAAATTTAGAATAATGCCTAATTTTAATATGGTTGAATGTAATTTGATTTTATTAAAACTGACATCTCACTTACCTTTTAATATCATGGAGTAACCGACCAAAACTAGTAACTGATTTTTTTTATTAAAGGGTTTATTAACTTGCGGTAGGCAAAAGGGAGAGCCACCATTTGCTTCCATTTCGAAGGTTGAGAGAATGCCTATCGTCTTCGTCTAGGCTTTGTCTTTGGTTTCGTTATGGGATAGTTTTTACTGATTTTTTACTGCGCAGTCAGAATAATTACCATTAAAATCCAAAACTAAATTATCTGTATAAGTGGAATTAAATTAATTCAATTTTTAATTAGTGCTTAACGAAAGTTTACTACCTCTTTCTTAAGTATTTCACTTCTTGATGTCCTAAAATTAGAAATTGGTGTGCAAATATACATGATCACTGACGTAGGTCTTAGAAGTTTATATCAGAGACGCCCCCTAAATCAAATAAACCGTTCCTAAAATAATTACTTATGAACTTTAAGTGAAAAAAAAAATATTAATCTAAAAGATTTCTGTTAACGAAATATATTTCATGTGTGTGATCAATTGCGAGAATTTCGCTACTTCAATAGGGCAACAATTAAAAGCTGAATGATTCACCCCTCCCCCATAGTGACTATCGACTTTTCCGCATTTTGAGGAATTTGCGTCATCTTTCAGTCTCTTGAATTGTTTTAAAATAATAATGATTCTGCCTGTTAAAAAAGGTCTGTGATATATTTGTTTAAGTGTTATTATGATCGGAAGGTACCATTTTCTATTCCCAAGCAATTAGCGAGATTCAATTTTTCCAAAGGAATGAGTTCTTATCTCCTTCCCCTCTCGACAAAATACTCTTTTTCCAAAGATTAATAAAGTTCAAAGCTGAAAACCTAGATAAACCATTTTTTAGATTAAATACAATGTTTTTAAAATGTCTTCGGGCATGTTCCATATTTTTCTTTAAGTAATTTTAACTTTGCATTTTTCTAAAAGTTCCATTTTCTGAAAATTATGGCCAACGCTGAAAGTAACGACATGAATCTAAACGTCGTTCTTGTTTATTTTTAGCAACTGTAACGAATCAGTTTTGAAAGTGGGAGCGAAAAATGCCGTCCATTATGGAATCGATTTTGCTTGAGATCGCAACGATCGGGTCAACAGCAGGCATTATGGTATTGAAAAAAAACTGAAACATGTTTACTATAACATTTTTTATACATCATAAATTTAGGACAGATCTTCTGAAAAAAATTTAAATAACATTAAAAAACATAAAATCAATAATAAACATAGATAAAATATAATAGATAAAATATAATATCACATTATTTTTCCATTCATTAAGAATTTCAGTTTTCCTTAGAAATGTATTGTAAATTCTGCATGCATAATCTACTCTTAATAAGATTTGCTTTAAAATTAAGATATACTCATTATGATTTAAAAGAAAATTAACTTTTAAGCCCAAATCAACCGATTTACTTATGCAGAAATTTAAACTCTGATTTCCATGAATTATTTATGACAGTCTAATATTATTCACAAGGTGTCCTTTACCTTTCAAGAAAACATAAAATTCGTATTTTACGGTGAAATTCGGAACTTTTATATCTAACAATTTATCTTAATAGAAAATGTTGAAGGTCCGTAGGAACATCTAATTTATGAAGCATTTACCGTTTTTACCGTGTTAAGTAAAAGCGCTCGTATTTGCCCAGCACTTGCTCATGGAGCAACGACTTTTCCACCTCCCTTCGTATAAATCACCCTCTTTCATATTCAACCTTTAACAAGACGTTTATTGTCCATAGGTTGGGAAAAAAACCTGAATAAGTATTGTGTGGCTCTATATATATGAAATTGTTAAAAAGATATTTCCTTTTTGTAAACATATAAGAAATTATTATTATATGACTTTATAACAAAAGATTCTGTCTAATCATAACTGTATGATTCTTGATTCCAAGAAGAAACATTTTAGGAAACTAAGGATCCTAAAAATTTAATAACCTAAAGAAAACATAATGTTATCAATAGATCTTCGAATGTTTCATATTAGCTACGCTATGTCTTCCGTTAAGAAAGAAGTGATGTAGACATTACTTAAATACTCGTGCTTATACATCAAACAGCAACGGGGATATTAAAATATCTAGCATTTTTTGTTTTTTAGCGAGTGGATAATGAGAATAATTTTAAAACCAACCAACCAGTAATTTTTTTCTCTAATTACAAATTTAATTTTTATTTTATTGAAAAGCAAATCGAACTTTATGAATTGAATTAAATATGAAAAATAATTTTATCAGGCATGAATATGTTTTACAAACTAATGAATAAAAATAGACGCTGTTCCTAATTTGCATAAGTCGAGATATCAATTATATCATAATCCTTTTACTTGTATTCTATAAGGTGATCATAAAGCCACCTTACCAGAACAGACAAAGAAAGACTTCATATGTGCAAGGATGTGGAATGACATGTGATCGCAATTTGTGATCTCATCTGGTAAGCATAAGACAAAAAATTTATTGAAAATGTATACGTTAATCAAAATCTTTCGGTTAAAGGGACTCTATGATCTTTAAAAACTCCTTAATAAAAATATAAACGCGTACAAATAAAGACAATGAAAATATAAAGATATGTATTAAAACAAAACACGTACACATAATACACTCACTGAGAATGAATTTGTATAACTTTCTCTGACACTCGATAAAGTATTCATACATACTGTATTTTGTTTCCTAGTTTTTAAAACTTTGATTCACCTGTATACACTGTTTTTATACCAGTTTATAACAACCTAATGCTTTAAATTCATTATCATCGCGTGATGGTAGAATAAGGACAGTATGTATAGCCATCAGTTACGGCGGATGAATTGAAAGCCTCAGCCCAGGACTGCTCTTTTGCGAAACAGTTTATTGTTGCGCTTTAGGAACCCTTCGCAGAGTTCGGCCACAACCCCTCTACTCTGGATTTTAGTTCTCCTCCCCACAAGAGAAAATCGTCGTTCTTCGAAACCGTTTTTATCTTTGGCCGGGATCTGATCGTGATTCAGGAGTGCGATAACATCGGCGAAGATGATCATTTGGGCCGCAGATAAGAAACCACACTCTTCAACGAACACATGAATAAGAAAAGCAGAGCGATATTTCACTGAACCGATTCGCCTCCTTCCTTTCCTCCGTCGGTCCGTTCGTCCTTCTTCCCTTTCCCCTTCTCTTTCTCCATCTTCCCCTCCCCCCCTTTTCTACCTCACAGGTTGCAACGCAGCAGATGAAAATGACAAACAACGGTGTTTAAACGTTTCATTAATGCCTCTGATAGGCCTATTAGACGCACCTCCATAGCACCACGGGGCAAGGGGGTTGATCCGCTCACCCATGTCATTCAAGGAGTAGTGCGCCCCCACTCTCCGGAATGCCTCGGGCATAACCAACTGGTAGTGGGACCCCCCAATATATTAATTTCTTTTTAAACATCAATTGATGCTTAAAATGATAGAAAGGTGAATATTTTACACCTGACAGAAATCAGCACTGCTGGGAAATTGGCGGAGCAGACGGAAACACATAAGGGCACGTGGGAAATAGTTATCTGGCCTCACCTCCTCTGCGCCATTTAAAACGCACCGGTGGGGGCAGTACCTCATCAAGAGTGCCATAAAACGTGATTCCGTGAAGCATTATTCACTTCGGGGAGGAAGGCGTGCTCTGCTCGCGATGGGTCCATGGTCACACCAACCCGCTTTAAGGATCGTCATATATCACGAGCAAAGAACGCGTCCAACAGCCGTAATCAACCTGAAATTTGAAGCATCGTTCCTCTAGCCCACCACTGGTAAATCAGACAGACATGTCGAAGAGCGGACGTTTGCGGAGAAATTTGTTGTTCATTACGAGAGAGCGATCCGTCTTCAGTAATTAGTTTTCTTTGCCGAGAGAGAAGTGGGGAATGGGATGAAGATTCGACACATGGAACGGGCGTCGACGGCGGAAAAAACCACTAAACCAGCGGCTTGTCATTTTTGATTAATATAATAGGCATATTTCAACGGTAACGTAATGAGTACGGGCA
Source organism: Rhysida immarginata (assembly GCA_023313115.1). Classification (NCBI taxonomy): domain Eukaryota; kingdom Metazoa; phylum Arthropoda; class Chilopoda; order Scolopendromorpha; family Scolopendridae; genus Rhysida; species Rhysida immarginata. The sequence goes on along the minus strand of JAHWFO010008967.1, from coordinate 6,359,174 downwards.
GTCCCATCTCAAATATATGCCTGAAACAAAAATAACATTAAAGCAAAGAAATTTATTCTAACTTGCCCAGTTCTTATTAATGCAATTCCATCCATGCATTGAGATAAAGGATTTTAAAAAAAAATTGCCAGAAGCAAACTTGCAGATGAGGTTCAGAGAACGTTCACTTTAATTTTGAAAGTTTTAGAATTCATTTTCAGTTATTGGTATTAAAGATGAATTGGACAGGACATTATCGAAAACAACAATAAAAATATTAGTATTACAGTGGCAAGTTTTAATATAGTAACCGATTTATTTTAAAGTAAAATCCGATGTTATTGTCTGAAAAATATAAAAATACTAAGTCATAGAAGACTGAACCAATGATCCTCATCCATCGAGTCTTCTTAGTTATTCAGTATCGGTCGATGTTAAGGATAATTCTAATTGCAAATTTCTTACGATTACTCACGTTTTTTAATCATGAACATTATAATATGCCATAACATCTCAATATTAAAATGTAAAGAAAATTTGAAATTTCCCACGCAATTAAACTGAAATAACATTCAATGGAAAAATAATAACCAATTTTAGAAAATCTCCTTCCTTCGGTTTCTTTCTTTAGCGAAGTTGGCGATTGAAACCGAGCTGCCTTTAGGGGGGTTAATTGACGGTAGGCGTTGTGGAAGATCCGAGTTCCCTAGGCCGAATGCCTTAAATTACGTCAGCTGTGGCAACAAAACAACCGTAAATCTTGCATCAATCCGGCGACGGTGTTGAAAAATCATAAAACATCTCCACCCGCAAATGGCGCCCCGTGCTTTTGTTTTCTCGACGGCAACCTCCTCCCCGCGCTCTCCCAACATTGGTTTTCCATTAATGGTCCCACGAAGTGAATGTTAATAGATTTCGGATAGTCAAATTCTGTGCACTTGTTAGAGTCAGATATTTTTCTCGTCCTGCGCTTGCCACCCACCTATTTTATCGGGGAGAGAAAGAGTTCAACCCTTTAACGATAGTGCTGATGCTGCTTCTTCTACGTCATGAAATACGAGTCTGATTAATTAACGAATTTGTATTCACTGAGAAGAGGTTTTATACAAGGAGAAACGCTTCTCCTTGCTGAATGACAAATATAATTTTGTCTCGGTAACAAATTTATATCTTCACGCTTAGTGCACGTATGTGCTTTAATTGTTTTATTCTGTTTTTCTATGTACTTTAAAAATAAAATGGGTATTGTGAATGCAAAACAGACTTCTGATTAATTTTCAAGACCTGTACAAATGTGGTTATCGTTGAAAGGATAGATGGGCTGAGAAGATGAATGACCCCATTGGGCTGTTGCAAATTTTAAGTATCATCGCCGAACTATGATAGAATAAACTGCTTTTATTGGTTTTCTTGCTCAACATTTGTTTACATGTTTTATGTATTGTAAATCTCTTTTCTATGTAAAGGTATGTGGAATTGGAATGCAAGAAAATAGGAACCAAACTGAATAATAAATTCAAAATACTCCCATTTAAGTAGTATACATTATACAATGAAGATGTTACATTGCAGGCCTACACGTATATTGGGTACTCTCTTCTTTCATCTTTAAAAGTCCTTTATAAAAGATTCGGAGATAGCCTATATGTTGTATCTCAATGAGAAGATAATAATACTGAAGAAAATCTTCAAACACATCGCAATTACAAATAGAAAAGAAAAGGAAAAATTCGGCGACCTGCACTCGAAACAGGGGTCATGGCTATCGCTGGCACCGCTCTAACCAATAGCATGAACCGCAGACATGAACTGCCAAGCTGTTACAATTTGCCCCCATGAACTTCCGTGAATCAGCTCAATCGGCAGAGCAGACTCCGATTCGCAAATCGAAAATCCTCCTTACCCTTAAACCATCAAATAAATTGATGAAGTGCAATTCAATGAGAAGATAATAAATAATCATGACGAAAATCTTCAAAGACATCACAGTTTGTGGCTTTATGGAAGTCCACGATGGGTCTTCGAGCATAAAAATAGAAAAAAGTCTTCGTACACGGAGCTTATACAGTATATAAGTAGAGGTACAAGTTTTTGGAAATTGGAGGTTTTTACGCAGGACAAGGTAAATACGCATGCTCAGAGCGGGATTCGAGCCGGCAGCCTGGTGCCTCAAAAGCTAGCATGGTAGCAGTGTCACTACGCCCACCCACCCCCCCCCCTCCCAGGAGGCAATAGGTATCACCTGCAAGTTTATGAACACAATTGATATTTACCGAAATATTGTTGCGCAATACGATTGTTAAAGGACTGTTGCTAAGATGGACCTGTTATTGCGAGGAGTGGCATAAGGAGATAGTGAGGGCTTTGCGTGCTCTATCTTATTTCTCCATTATCGTAAACACTAGAATTTAGCGTGAAGTTTCTTTGAACGCCGACAGATGGCATTACTATTTTGAATGTACGTACAGTCTAGTGCAAAAAGCTTCAGACTTAAGTCATAGTTGAGTACGTGAATAGCACATTCCAAGCGTATACTTGCTACCCTATTTTCATGCAGAAGGGAAGGTCTAGCCTAATCTGCCTTGACTCTCAGTAAAAGTACCTGATTTTACAACCGATCAATATCCGGTAAGCTCAGTTCCTACGGAGCAGGTAAAAACCTTTTTTGCACCCGACTGGAAGTGAGTACATAACCACTGGAAGTGAGTAGCGCTCGAATTTATACATCGTAATAAAATTTCTTTTGGCAGATCCCGTGATGTTTTCTTTTGGCAGGTGGAATACTCGTAATACGCCCGTATTCATCACGTTTTAAAACGAGTTTAAACTCGAGTTTAAGCATAACTCGTATTCACCACGCAGTTAAATGCTGCTGAGTTTAAGTTGCTTCCTACGGCCGCTTAAGTCGATCTTAGACTGATGCGCATGCGCAGTTTATCTCCAGCCACTCCGGCCAAAGAAAAACAACATGGAGGACAATATGCAGTCTCATCTTACTTTGGAAGAAGTTTTGTTTCTGAACAAATTCATTCGTCGCAACGATGAATCTAATAAGAAAAAAAGATTATCTACCTTGTACAACTTGACGAGGTTGGTTTTCGAAAGCATTATCGGTTATGTACAGGAAACTTTCGTGAAGGAGACCAGCAAGCGAGCTCTTGTTTAGTCGCTGTGGCCATGCTTGGAATGAAATGTGACCGTGACGTCAGGTCATATACGGGTCATAGGTCACCAACAGCTGCTTAACTCGCTCTTTAGCAAGTGAGGCTTGAAATTTCAACTTCGTTTAACCCTGATTGGTATTTTTCAACATTTCAAGGCGGCAGCTTGGATAAGCCGTAGCGTAAACCAAACGTCGTTGTGTCGACTTCTGTTATTGGTTCAAAGTTTCACGGGACCTATGACACGTATATGACCTGACGTCATGGTCACATTTCATTCCAAGCATGGCCATGGCAATAAACAACAATGCGGCAAGAATGTCGTAACAACAATGTGGTAAAAATAAATTTACTTTCAACGTGTACAGAAAAGCAAATTTATATTTAAACACTGTGGCGGTAATTTTTTTCAGTTTGAGAAAGACGTTTTGGTCTCATGTGTGGAAAATTTCGCAAATATCATCTACGAATGAATTTGTTTGTGACTAATGAATTTGTTTGCGACGAATGAATTTGTTTAGAAATAAAACGTCTTCAAAGTACGAAGACTGCATATCGTCCTCCATGTTGTTTTTCTTTGGCCGGAGTTGCTGAAGATACACTGCGCATGCGCTTCAGTCTAAGATCGATTTAAGCGGCCGTAGAGGGCAACTTAAACTCAGCGACGTTTAAGTTGACTTAACTGCGTGATGAATATGACACGTTTGAATCCGAGTTTAAAACGTACCGAATACGGGCGTAAGAGATTTATCATTGGAGGTTATGGCCAATGAAATGTTGGTGTATACCAATCAGGTTAAAACGAAGTTGAACTTTCTAAGCCTGACTTTTAAAAGAGCAGCTTAAGCTGCTGTTGATGAATATGGGTGTTAGTGTCAGGATTCAAATAAAAAAAGCTTGCAGGAAAATAATAAATTGATACTGGTGTCCGATCCAAAAATAAAAGTTTGGAGAAAGCCCCTTATCGTTTTGTTTATTTTTGAGAGCAACTGAAATTCAACTCATTCTATCGGCGATATCTTTCTCAATTTTCACGATATTTGCTTGGGCTTTTTATAAGAGTAACTCTATACATTTGGCTAATAAATTATGCAAAAGACAATTTGGTAACGCATGCGCAGTTAAACATTATTTAGTAAAATACTCATATTTCATCAAATATTTAATATTTTTCTATTCTGATTGCAGGGTGTTGTCTGTACTGTAGTTTGTCAAGTTTTCTATAATGGCATTGCATTGGGTTGAAAATCTTGCGTGTTATAAACAAAAAAGTTACGAAAACATTTCGACCTTTTTAAAGAAACCTTTATATCTCCATGAATATACGTGCTATTCTCATACAAATGAACACAGAAAAGTAAAACAAGCCTCTTAAGCATATGCTACAGCTACAATGCATTTCAAGCATTATTTTTTACAGGGTGATTCCAAACATTATTTTTTTGGTTCACTTCTTTGCTGGTCCCCTATTTACCTTCGGGAGAAAACCTTCGCTGAAATATATGAGGTGTAACATCCTTTTTACACCTCTGAAATTTCAAGATAATTCGTCAAGTATTTTTCTAGATATTTGACAAAACGTCTAAAATCGAAAGTGTCCGGTCATTAATGGCAATTTGGTGTATGTCCGTCTGCGATAGGTCTCAGATTGCCAGTTCACATCCAGGCACGAATGGCGTAATTTTTTTTCGTTTTTATAATCCCTTTTGGTTTTTATCACCATCTAATATAATGTTATGTGATATTTTTCTGCATTTACGATTTTTTTTCAAAGTTTTCTAGCTCTTTCTTTTGTAGCTCTCTATTTTGTAGTTCTCTCTCTCTTTGTGTATGGCAACAATGAACTAACTTAACAATGATTTACTTTCAACGACATTTTGCTAATTATTAATGGAGCTACTTATTGGTTTCACAATGTCCGTCTGTCCGTCCATCCCCTTTATAATTTCCGCATTTTTAGAGGTAGAAGGTTGAAATTCGGAATGTGGCTTACGATGGGCATGTGCATCTTCATTATTTAGTTTGGTTTTGATTAGCCCACTGGAGTCAGAGTTTCGGGGGTGGAAATTAGAGGGGACCAAAAGGTCTACGTGTATTTATGCATATAAAGGAGTGAAATTTCTCTAAGCAAGATCTACATTATATGAAGTTTGGGCCAAATAGTCCCAGTAGGGTCGGAGTTGTGGGGGTGGCAGTTACTTAGTCTTTAGAACTATGGCAACATAGAGCATGTGATATATCATTCGATTGGAAATGATGAGAAACGAAAGAAGATAGAGCTCTTTTACACTTTCTAAATATTACGTTCGAGAAAATCAATTTTTCGATTTTAAAAATTGGGGAGGGGGGGTTAAAAAGTGAGATAAAAGGGTAAAACTAGATGATCTCAAAGCTTCCGCTACTTTCCTATACCTTCCACGGGAGGATTAATTTCTTGTTTACTTTGAATGGATGACAATTATTCTTAATAATTATTCTTAGTAATGTATGACAATGCTAAAAACAATATTGATAATTTTGTCAAATAAATAATGGTTTTTTACTGGAGTAATAATTTCGGAGCGGATGGATGGTGGGTAAAATCAAATAAACAAGGAATGAACTAGTTAAGAAAAAAAAAATAAAACTGCCATGGTCATTATGGTCATTAACTGTCATGCTTTTAATATTTAAGCCTGATTACTAGTCAGAATTACCAGTACAGCATATACATACATTATCATGGTCATTATACACACATTATCATGGTCATTATCATGGTCATCATCATGGTCATCATCATCATGGTCATCATCATGGTACATTATCATGGTCATTATCATGGTCATTATACATACATTATCATGGTCATTATATATGTATGTATATGCTGTACTGGTAATATATATATTAAGGACATGTCCTTAATGAGGTCGTGTTCTTTGTATTCAAACGTAAAAATGATTAGATGGTTTGCTAGGAATACTTCATTCGCTCACTTCTAATGGATAAAATAATGTCCGTGATTGTATAATAACATCATCCTGACGAAACTCCATTTCAGTAGGCCAAACAGAAAAGAATATTTTAGCTCTATAACTCCACAATATAGTGTAGAGATAAATACAGGGCGATTCTAAAGCCCAGCAACCCATATTTTTTGTTATATCTCTTGAACAAAGAAAGACAGCAATGCAAAACTGGCGCTATATAATTTTTGTTGTATACATTACATTGTGATTTACAACAAATGTTATATTGAGAACCATTCTCGGCCATGCACAATTCTACTTGACGACGGCTATTTGGTGAAAACTTTCCGAAATGTCAATGAGGATGGATGCAATGATGTTACAGGTGTTGTCCTTTAATGCGTTGATAGTGTTTGAATTGTTTTCATAAACACGTTCTTTGAGATAAGACCAGAAAATGAAATCTAGTGACATCAGATCAAGATTATGGGATCCATGTGTTGACCCGATCATCAAACACTGATTACACTATCGTGAATGGTCGACTTATTCGGCACATCTCGGGTTACAAACTAATAACGAAACGTCGTCTGAACACTTCTGAAGCATTTAGTCTTCAAATAACACTCCGGAATCAACATCTATTATTCTACACTAAACTCCATATTAAATTGTGTCACATGACTGTGTCTTCACTTAAAACGGCATTTATCATGCATAAAATGAAGTTTCTACAGCACAAATTTCAAAATGTTATGATTACATTAAAGCTTATGAGAGATATGACGGAAAATGTGTTACAGGGGTAATTCTGAAATGCTCAAAATCAGGGGTTGGATTGGGCTCGTCATAAAGATGAAAAAACAGTTTCCAATTAACTTCAGCCCAATAAACGCATCCTTCAGGAGTTATGACGCATTTAATTATCATCTTCAAAGGTAACGACGTGTTTTTTTTGTTGTTGTTTATATGAATATGAAGGATTTATGATGCATTTCAAAATTTTGACAATACGTGCTTTTTTAATTAACTTGTAGATTTCTTTCTTTGGGAGCATCCAAAGGTTTATGTAACTCCGATCAATAATGTAGAGGATTTACGCGATCGCAATTTCAATATACGAAATTCGCCAGGAATCTTGAGTGTGTTCGAAAGTCCATGGTTAGACAGATGGAAGCGTTTCATGGCATTCCATTTTTATGAATCTGTTATTAATCATTCAATACGTCGTAACTGCTGAAGGATTCATTTTTGGGCTAACGTACATGGGAACTTTTTCATCCTTATAACGAGCCCAATCCAATCTTGATTTTAACTAACTATTTCAGGACCACCCTGTATAAAAACTGTGAATAAACAGTGTGTAAAGGGGTAATGAAAATATAAAAAATAAGCCATTACAATCAACTTTTAAATCAAGAGGAAGTTATACACAATAAAGAAATTGTTTTATTTTTATGAAAAAGTTTAATAACTTTAATCTCGATATTGAAATGATAGACGAAGAGGGAATTCAAAGATAAATAGGAAGAAAAAAACGATTGGAATAAAGGAGAGATGGAGGGTGTGGAAGTGAAATTAGCAGCGACGGCTATTCTTTATTCTTTCTTTTTTATCCCACGCGTCTTTTGGCCTTAAACGCTCGTCCCTGAAAGTTCGTTTGGTTGGTGTTCGAAGCGAGCCGTTCCAATTACTTATCCCAACACCGAAAACTGTGAAGTCGTGCGAGTCGGACCTCTTCGGAACCCCTCCAAAGTAGGTGACAATTGGAGAGCGGGAGGGAGGAGAGGGAGAAGAAATGCTGGGAAGGAGGAGGGGGTTGTTGAAGAAACAGTCGATTTACTCTGGGCAGGGAGGGGCCAGTCACGACCACCCTCCGCCCCGGCCTCGCGATCTCTCTCTCTCCCAATTCCTCTCCTCTGACAAACTTGTTAGCTTGTAATTGATAACAATCGAACAATTGCTGCTACCTTGGTTTGCAATAATTGCGGGGGGGCTGCAAAGTGCCGCCCGCACTCCCGTCGACACCTGAGTGACTAATCACGCGCAGAGGGGGTAAATATCGCCTCGCGATGCGCGGGTCTTGTACATTAGTGAAGGTGAAGAGAGGGAGGAGAGAAAGAGAAAGGGAGGGGAAAATATTAATAAAAAATACAAACCACCGATTAGAAACAGAACAAAGAAATCGAAAGCGATAGAGAGAGAAATGCGCAATCGTATTCGATCAGAAGAGAGCTGAGAAGGGCGACAGACAATGGAAGCAGAGTCATTGGAAATAAATGACAAGAGCCATCGGCGACTCATTTCCTCACGCAATTTCTCTTAAAAGTTTGTTATACTTTTAAGAGCTCTGTCGATAATTTAAGTACAGTACAAAATACAAATTTCAACAGAATTCTCTTAATCATATAAGAATCTATTATATTTTCATTCATTATGTGAAATTTAAGCAGTACTTTAAACCAGTGTTTCTTAAACTTTTTACCTCGCGACTTAAAAATTCCTCGCGACTCCCTATCACGCTTAAAAATTCCAAAGGACCCCCGAAGTTCTAAAATGCTTTATGAATACGAATGTTTTATGAATCAAAAATTAATTAGGCAAAAACTGTGGAATGGTACAATGGTGGGGGGGGGATCTCTAATCCACAAAGAGAATTGAAACACCGGATACGTATTTCGGCTACCAAGTAACCATCTTCAGCGATGAGAGAGAAAAGTCAACTAAAGAAAATAAAGCCTTAGTGCTAGAGAATATATAGACAAAGTTGGGGGGAGAGGGCAATTGCCAGGAATATCTCCCATTGGTTAAGCGGAAGGGATCTTAACGACTATTGGACACATTAGATTATTGGACAAATATTTATATTAACAAAAATTATAAAATAATTGGAAAATTAGTCACCTATCAAATCTTGTGCGATCCCTACTTTTAGAAACACTGGTTTATACCAATAAAATTTCACAACGGAGACCAAATTATGATGATTTCAAGCGTTCATTATGTCAATTGGGACAATTCTGTTCTACTTAGTCGGTCGTTCCCTTCGAGCATAGAAATAGATGTTCGAAGGTAGTTCCTAAGAAGGTACTTCCCTTGTTTTCAATATTTACTTAAAGGCGCAAAACCTCGCTCTTCTCCGAATATCGTTCGCACTTTGCGGTGTATTATGTAGCGAACGAAATCTTGTCGAATAGGGGGGAAGAGTCACATGTAAATATTGAAGTAGTGAATAGGATCGAGCCATAATAACTAAATTAATCATTACATTAAGATGAAAAACGTAAGGATAAATTCTGCAACCTGGATTCGAACCAGAGACCACGAGTCGCCTCTACCAACTGGGCCACGGCAGACATGGTATAATAAGGCTGTCTCGAAATGTCCTAAAGACTACTAAGTAGTCAAAGTCAAGGATAAGGCTGGCGCCCAGTTCGCAGGTCGGGAAGTCCTTCTTTCTAAACTATCAGAAAGCTGATGAAAAAGGAAAAAATCCTCTACCAACAGGCTTTCCACTTTGGCCACTTAATAGTCTTTAGGACACTTGGAGACAGCCTTAGACGAGGTGACCCGGTTAATAGAGGAGATGAGCTAGATACTCGTTGTTTCTGGTTCGAATCCAGGTCGCGAAAATATTCTTTTAATTTTTCACTTTAATGTAATTAACAAATATTGGAGGATAGGCTCTTTATTCAACTATTACTTTATTAGAATAATCATTTTTTTCCATGACCTTTCATATATTTCATCAAAGTGTACTTCACGTTTATGAGATATTTACCTGAAACAATTGAAATTCTACATTTGTTTTTAAAATAAAGATGTACTGACTTCGAAAAAAAGCCGCCGTCTTTTCCAGCGTAGCTTAATTTAAAATCCATTAAGGAAAAATATTCCAACAGCTGATATGAACCTTTTTTTCCCACACACATTATTAAGATTACACTAAAGATTTACGGCACCATATGGATAGAAATGTTAATGCTTAATAACCATAATTTATTCTTATAAATCTATCTATCTTTAGTAATGCGAAGGAAAATTTGCTGAAGACAGATTGATAAATTTATTGCTATGAACAGCATTTTGATAATGTTTTTGAAAATAAATCTTTAGTGCGACCTTTACCTTCTTCAAACTAAAAACTAACTGAATCTGGATAACAAACTGCTATGGCTTAGAAGTTAGATTCACAATAAATATATAGTTTTTCAATGACTAATTTCCATAATTATAAATACATTTGATAAACACAGAAAATAAATCATTTAATACATTTGCAAACTTTATAAGCTTAATGCTATTTCCTTCTTCTAAAAATAGCGTGGATCATTAACAAAGACAACCAACAAATTATTGCGCCTTTCATACCAATGAGATAGAATACGAGTTAAACTTTGGAGGAAGAGATCGAAGACTCATCTTCCTCACCTTATATCCTGTCGTATTAATAATAATAATAACAATAATCATAAGCGACTGAGATTGATCATTTGCAACTTTTTTTTTTTTAATTTTTTCTCGTTCGTTCCATGAAGTGCTTTGGGTGGAGAATATATCTCCCCGGCGGTCCCCGCCTCGGAACGGCCGGGGGGGGGGGGAATCGGGATGGAAACGAAGCAAATACTAAGGCATTCAGGTCAGTCCATTCGCCTAATTGCAGAGATAAGCGTTTCCAGCCGCACCGACTAAATTATGCAGGGCCCTTAATTGATAAAAATGGCCATTGTGGTGAGGTCCATCGCTCTGGCTCGATTAAAGGAAATCGAAATTCATGTCATCTATTAAGATAAGCAGACTTATTATCTCGGCTCAATTTAATTCATGTTTCCTTGTCGATCCGCGTTGAAGTTTACGACGTCCAGAGGTAATGCGCACGCCATTCTCGGGGTGGGGGCTAGCGTCGAACGGGGGTGAGGGCTTCGTTGGGATACATATGCAAAAGCACACACGGATCCACACTCACACATATCTTCAAAACATTGCCCAGGCAGACCGAGGATTATTTACTCATTCTCCTCCTCCATCTCCTCTTCCTCTTTCTGCTTTTCAATCTCATTCTCTTAGATAAAACAAATAATAAATAACCGAATGATATATAAAAATCAACACGAGCAGTTCCTAATGGGAATTTTTACGACTCTACAGCAGCGACTGTATTCGCAATCTCATTATAAGGTTAAAAAGCGGTGACAGGTTATCAGCCCACAAAAATAGTATGTTTGCCACGAGTCCAGCATAAACGAAAAAATTTGACCCTTTCAGTAGACAGCTCACGTTCTTAAAATAATTTCAAAAGAAAGTTCTGGCATCAGTAAGAAAAATCGCACAGCTTCTAGATATATCAGATACAACAGCGTATTTATAATATTTAAATATTTTATGCAGTTAATTAACTTTATAAATAAAGTATAAAAGCACAAAACTATAAAATTGATGTACGATGTTCGCACAAAATCGAAATCACCAATAAAAGCCGATTTTTAAGAATTCTCTAGCTTTTTTAAAACACAGAATTTTATCCCTGATGATACACTTTTAGAATTGAAATTCTAGTGTGCGTTAGGCCATTCTTCAATTGCGCCTTATACGTGTAGGGATAATATGCAATTAAAAAGCATCCTTTATCCGATCATCTCGCGAAGGGAAACAGAGCATTAAAAGAGATCTGCCTACGAGCAATTTTTCATATAATCATAAATTGTGGCGCAGTTTGTCAATGCCTATAAATCTCTATCAGTTGAATCCCTCATGCTCTTTCGTCATTCATTCTTAAAATAACTTTATTTAATCTTCTGATACAAAAGGAATTCAAGTTAAAAGAAAACAAACTTTAAGTTTACGTAATACATGCTTTGAATCTATTTAGCAAATCGATTACATTATTTATCTATGCTATTCATTTTCAATATGTTGTGGATTCACTTTGCCTGTAAGCAAGTTTAACATTATGTAACTTATGATTATCGAAGTTATGTGATTTTTTTTTGGCTAGGAATAGTTGCTGGTAAAAACTGCTTTAAAAACATAGCAGGTACTGGTTTATTTTACCTTCTGGAAAAAAATGCTCTACTAACATCTGAAAATATATATAATAAAATGTACTGGATGTTAGTTAATTTTAAATATCTAATATGAAAGAAGCCGCGTATGAACCTGCGATAACAGGAATCAAACACATAAAAAGCAACAAAAGATTAAACAACTTTGAAGAATATTTTGAATTAATGAAGTATCCTTTAAAAAATGGTTGCCTAAAGCAAATATGCTGTTCCAGTTGATGTTTTTTGAGAAGGTGGATGATTAATTCGATCGGCGATGTCTTACCCTTAATCTTCATCGCCCTATTCTGCAGGTGCTTTGCACCTTCTCATGGTATGTTCACGTCGCCTAACCTCTTAGAAACCAGGGTTAGGCGTGAACGCACTGGAAATAATCAGATTGTAATCTTTTGAGTTTCTTGTGCTATATCTAGAAGACTGTGTTTAATCTTTTGTTTTAAAAATTGTGATATAGGTGATAATTGTATGCTGATGGAAGAGAGCATTTTTTTCGTTAAGCGACAACAACTTAATAGAATAGCTGTATGAGATCTGGCATTGTCGCAATAAAGAAATGCTTATCTTGGATTTCCAACCCTTTTTTCGCACGTTATGTGATGAGTCTCGCTGATACAGCTAATGACGAACTAAATGATCTTCTTTCGTAAAAAAAAAAAAAAATTCACAACGATGCAATTGTGTCCTATCTGATGCATTTAATTCTTCCTCAAGTTCTAAATATCGCTAAATGCATTAATTAAATATTCAAACTTACCTTAGAAAATCATAAGCTAAAGAACTGAATTCCAATCTGTAAGTTTTAAGTTTAAACTTTGCAAACTATCGTTTCCTTTAAAATAAAAAAAATAAAAAAAATCGCATAAAAACTCATCTTATTCTTCGTCAAAATGTAAATATAGACCGAATGACACTTAAAGCTTATTTAATGTAGATTTAAAGCGAATTAATTTAAATGCTATTTTCAGGGTCAAGAATAACTTAAAATATCTATTTACTGTAGAATTTGTGGATAAATACGCAAATAATATTTTCTGTGGTGGCATTTTACTTTTATGTTTTTACACATTTACCTAGATTTTTCTCTGGCACTTTACTTTATCATCATTTATTAAAACTTACGAAGAAAGTTATGAAGAAAACATGCGCAATAGATATTTTTCATACGGAACAGACCACATAACACATATTGAACAAGTGGCTTGTGTTTTGTAGTTTCTGGACTTCCAGAGACTCACGTTCCCAGCAAGTCGGGTTGCTCCAGGTAACCTTAACTCCTAGAAAGAGCTGGCATGAAAAGAGTTAACCGCTGATAATACATAGCACTTTATTGAATAAAACGTAAGAGGAACATCGGTTTTGCTTCGTCGCACTCGGCTGATGGTTCCGACACGAGCATGGGACGCGGAGAAAAGGTTCCTCGTGATGCCGCATGTGGGTCAGTGGAGCGAGGGCTGCTGCTGCTTGGTAAAGAATGGATGAAAAGGAAGGGAAAAAAGAGGAAAGAGGAGGAGAAGAAAACCTAAACCCATCGTGATTTGTGATCGATCTTGTCATCGCTTCCAATAACTCTGCTCCAAATTCGTCTGCTTTGCTAAGTATATTAAGCTCTCGATCCGGCGTGCATACGAACTGGACTGCGACGCACTTACTCTCGTGCACATCTATCGACACAGATGTAATCTTACATCTGAAGGAGGGACATTTATCTAAAGGCATTAAAAATTTAATGTTTTTATTAAAAAGGCTACGACTTTTTTTTAATATTTATTTTGCTTTTTTTTTTCTTTGGATGAAAATAAACGTTTTTCTCTAACATTTTGTAAATTTTAAAAACAAGATTAAGTAAGTTTATTAAAATTATAAAAATATGACTATTTGCATTGAATAGAAATTAGAATCCAATAAAGGAAATTCAACTCGCAAAACATTTCATTGGTGGTTTCTTTAAACATAAGAAAAAATTGTCGAATTTACATTTGTAGAAAAATAAACTGATTAGCGAACTTGTTTTAAACTTTCTCGGCAAATATAGTAGGTGCTCCAGCAGAGAATAGATAGTTCTTGTGGGAATCTTGTTTTAAATTGGGTTGAACAATAACAGTTTCTTGAGCGAAGCGTTTTAAATCAGAGAAACGTGTTAGTCATAACCTTGTAGATTTTTTCTTTTCTTTTTCTTTTTTTTATTTTCGAAAAGCAAAACGAAATCTTTCTTTCTCTCTCTCATTCTCCGCCGATTTTGCTCAAAGGCAAGGGCTCACTTTCTCGATCGCTTGATTAATTACTTTACATAGACTACATTCAAAAACTATTTTTGGTTTCATTTTAGCATGAAATTCTAAGAAATACTGCAATGGAATCCGTTCATCCTTGCCTTCGGTGCACTTTGTCCCTCGTACTGATCTCAGGGAAAAGTCGATGTCCTCCTCTACCTCCTCCTCCACCTGCTACCCCAAGTCTTAAAAACTTTTTCCTGAATTTTTTCCACTTATATCTTTAGGATTTTAATCGCACGCCATCACGTGCTTCCCAAGGCTAAAAACATCAAACCGAATCACCCGAGAACGAACACAATGAATACGACCGAGGTTGTCTACCCTCTGCAAACGAAAAATTTAACCTGGACGGAGACAAGAAACTTTAAAAAAAATGCGTTTTAAAAACAATTGGTCAAACTCAATTTAAAAAACAGTTCATTCTTTCGCTTTGAATCATTTTTCTATTTTAATTCTGGCTGACAATTCATTAAAATGAGATCTCGCCACCACTCAAGGAAGTATTTGAACCAAAGTCAATGATTTAGAGCAGTTCCATTTGTGTTTATTTTTTGAACATAAATTTTATCTTTTTTTTAAAATATATAACATACATTTTTGTTACTGTTTAGTAATTTATAACTAAAAGTAAGAACTCGCATTCGCTCGGTGGCGCAGAATTATGGCGATTGCGTTATGCTCTCGGAATCTAGAATTCAAAACTTGTGGGCGTCTTTGTCAAGGGAGGACCAGTATTTTTTTTAGGGAAGAAAAGTAAAACTGTGCATTCCGCGTGTTTACTGTCTACAATCCAATTCAAAAATTTTAGAGTTATGTAAAATAAAATGAAAAATAAAAATAACGGCTTCGTCTAGCAATTCCTGTAAAATCTATAGCTCAAAAAATTATTGAACAGTAACCGAACCAAGACAAAACAGTTCTTTTACTGAATAAGAAGCGAGCCAAACAGTTGGTATTGAATAAGAAGCGAGCCAAAGATATTAAACTTTAAAAGCATCAAATAAGTAGAATTTGGAATGCCATTTTCCTTTAAAAACAACTGAAGAACAGCTCAGCAGATATAATCTCTGACGCCAGAAGTCAATTCTAAGGTTTTGAATCTGAGAGATAGAAGAATACCTTTCATTAATACGAGTAGCAAACACAGTAGACAAATTGCGATAATATAATCTAATCAACTGACAACAGATAAAAACACAAATGAGACCTAACGTGGGAAGAATTTGCGGTCCACTGGCAGACATCAACCTATTGCGTACCATTGTCGCATCATGTGAACATCTCGTTAGCGACCATAAATTCTGGAAAAAAAAATTATTCTCTTGAAATGCATAATGACATGTTTCAGGTCAACTGAAAATGAACTTATTAAATAAGACCTCACTAAATTTAAAACAATCACTAGCAAAATTCATAGGTTTTGGCCCATTAACAAAGAGACATTAAGACAGTGATTTTGAGTACAACCTCGAATATGGGAATCGAGCAAGAAAGCAAGGCCTATTAAGGCATTAGCAGACAAGGCAATGCCCAAGACTCTAGAAATCACATGCTAATTCTGTTTTATTTGTAGGTAGAGTCCTCAGTGGAGTGCTTTCACAATACTGTTAAGGCACTCCTGCCAGAGTAGTTACTATTCGAAAGTTAATATTTGATATGCTCACGAAAACATAAAAAGTCAGTTGTTCTCTGCGATTAATTTCCAACAAACGTATACTGGATACCTAGTTTTACGAAAATAAGGTTAACTTAATGCAACTCACGATTAAAGCTTTCTCATATTTAGTTTTTCTTCACAAACGAATACATATATTCATGCAGAGTTCAGTTTCGTGATTTATTTCAATAGCTCGTAGAGATTATTTCTCCTCTTTTGGAAAGACTTCTTATCGAGTGTCCGTGAAGAACAGCTGAGTCAGAGAGAAATTGAAAATAAAAATAAAAAAAAAAGACTTCCTTCACATTGCAAAATTCCCATGGACTATGACTCTCCCACCCTTCTAAGAAAGTCTTCGTTGTCATTATTTTGCTGTTCGAAACTGTCAACAAAATATGCTTGGGAATTTCCCAAAGTGCTTTCGGAGATTTTAATTTTATAAAACATCAACCAAATACATACCAAAATGGATTCAGGTTTACTTCGAAACACTTCCTGAACAATATTCTGAAAATGACGAACTACTACAATTAAAAAAACAGTTCGGCATGAAAGCTTTGCTGTTTTTTATGTAACTAATGGTTTCTTGTTGCGATTGTTTTACGAGGGTCCTTTCACCCTCTCCCCTCCACCCACCTCGTCCAGAGTAAGAAAATGGACAACGCCATCACCCACCCACTGCCGGGGACCTTTAATCAGTGCGGGAAGGGAGAGTTGGGCATTAATCCGGAGGTTATCCATCATCTTCGCCACATGCATTGATGTAAATTCTCAGCAGGAAACATACGATGTAGGGTGAGAAATTAAAAAGATGAAATTGTACAGTTAATTCCGAATTCATGAAACGCCCACGCTTCGGTTTCTCGACTGAGTCACAACCCTTTGAGTCCCTTCGTTGCGGGGGCGACACCAGTCCAGTTGGGCTACCGTCACGAGTACCAGTTTCAAAAATTTTATCTATCTCTCTCTACCAATGAAAAAAAAAATGAAAACGAGGACATTTGAGAAAATGAAGAACACTAGTTCTTGTTTTCAATATGGATTTCTTCTTTTACCATGTCAGAGTCAGACCTCATTAAGTTCTTACGAGGTCCATATACATGTGTAGTTCAAAAAGTGCAACGGTCAAAAATTTAGGGATGAACAAGGCAAATGCAAAAAGAGTTTTAGTCAACTTGGATCTGACTTATTTATTTAGACATATGATCATTACGTCCGTCTCCCCCTCTCACAGTAGTCTGAGACCTAATAAATTCTCACAATCCTGGTCAAGGAATAATATAAATGTAGTATTGTTGGATGAATGACAATAAAGAATTGCAAAGATGGACTACATGCAGGGTTTCCAGATTTGGTAATTTTTTTAAAGCGCTTGTCCTTGTTTTTCCTTGTTTTCATTGTTTTTATGCATTGTTTAATTTTTATTAATAATGTCCAACAAAGGACAAGGGCTTTAAAAATTACCAAATCTGGCAACACTGATTACATATATTGTAAAGCCAATGGCCCTCGTGGTTGCATATCCAATGTTGTCAAAACCGGTGAAATGTATCACCCATTATGCGTAACAAAATTGTATCGAGGATATCTATTTCTCTTTCTACGCCAAACTAGTCTATTTTACACAGTCAATGGCGGGGGGTTTTTAATTAAAATTTGCAGATCGTGTTGACTACAGAGTTTTGCTTATTTTAAAATGTGCCTGTTCATCCCTAAATTACTGACAATAACTTTTGGAAACCCCTATAAACTATCATAGTGAGCTTTCACATTTCGCCGCCGATTTCTAATTCTGTGGGTGCGTAGATATTAGGTGGCATAGACAGTATTTTTAGTGCAGTTTGACTGGCGCTAAAACGAATTTTTATACAGTAATATGCTATCATTAGATTTTATAATTTTTGAAATTTGACCGGTCTTTATCTCTACAATATCAGGAGTCATCAGCGTTAATTTTCATTAACATTTATTATATTATCTTCATAATTTTTTCTACGTGCATTAGAAGATAAAAGTAATAATATGGAAGAACTTTACTGAACATTATCTAATTAAATATCACAAAATTTTTTTTCTACTGTACTCGCTGTTTTTAAGGCAAAGGCATTTTCAGAATGTCATTTAAAAAATAATGTTCGTTGATATACACAACATTTAAAGTCGATGTACGGTAACTGAAATTAATTGCGTTACACACTGATTGCAATCCTATTATTCATTACATAAATATCTCTCAGAAGTAAAGAATTCATCACTTTAGTGGAAAAAATATTTGTTGTCGATTTTTTTTTTTAAATTACCCCCCCCCCCCC
>JAHWFO010008967.1:6252436-6334872 GCA_023313115.1 Rhysida immarginata | reverse complement strand
TTAAAATTATAATGATCTGTAGGAATAATTCATTTTCTACGAATTTCATTTCGCTGCCAAAGTGGCGATCTACAGCTGCCAAAGTGGACTCATGCAGTCACGATATACAAGCTTAGCCACAATTTTTCACGACAACGTAGAAAGTCACTCGACCACACACAAGAACAACGCACCAAGTCACTCATATCTGCTTATTGGTCAATTTTGGCCGCTACAGAAGTGCCGGTTCTTCCGCACCTTCCGTACTCTCCAGACTTGGCCCCAGCAGACATTTTCCTCTTTCCAAAGTTGAAAACCACCTTAAAAAGACATCGTTTTCAACATGTGGATAAGATTAAACAGAATTTGTAGCGTCACCTAAAAAACGAATTCCAGGGAGCATTCCAACAGTGGCAGAAACGATGGGAGCGGTGCATTGTAAAAGGGGGACTACTTTGAAGAAGACAACCATGTCCGTTGTTGTAATTCAGTTAATAAAGTTAGGATGTCAAAAGTCCGGGGTTTTTATGAACAGACCTCTTAAGTTACAAACAGAAAAACCGCTACGATTTCTTTCATTTTCTGATGTCTGTCAAAATACGCCAACGGGAATGTTTTAAAATCGTCATCCCATCTTGAAGAATCGCGCTCGGTCATCACAGAAGCACACTCCTAAATTTCTGCGTATGAAGTGATGGCCCAGAATCCTTCAAAGGAGTGTTCGACTCAATAGAATATTGCATAGATAGGAGTTGTGTAGATAATCACTTTCCGCATCCCACTGATCCGCAAGAGACTGATTATTTGTTGTCTCTTCATAATGACAAGATAGCTTACTGATACTATTGAGAGCACTTTTTTGATCTACAAACTAAATATAAAAACAAATAGAACTCATTTTATAAGTCTGGGTACAAGGAAAATAAATTCTGTTCGAATGTGTGCAATATTAGGGGAGCATTTTAACGAAGGCGCTCCAAAACAGATGCCTCCTTAAATAAAACAAAATAGCCAGAAACTGTGGACACCAATATACAATATCGGAATAAAAGGAAAACACAAATCCACAAAAAATATTAAAAAAATAAAAAAAATAAAAAAAAAAAATAAAAAAATTTTTTTTTTGTGGATTTGTGTTTTCCTATTATTCCGATATTGTATAGATGCCTCCTTGTCAAAATATTCTACACCCGTCAAATGTTTATTCTTTCGCTCACTTTCTATAACATGTTCATGATATTGAGGATCTTCAACAAAGAGTGGAAGACGGATGTCAGCAAACAAGGGTACACCGGAAATGTTTGATCTGACGAGATCAGCAATGCATTGCTGCTCGTGGAGGTCATTTTGAACATCTGCAATATTTTGATGTATTGATTCCTCTCGTTTTCATTGTTACTCATTTAACCTGACTGAAAATAAATTATTGTTAATATAGCAAACTAAAAAAAAAAACACGTAGCTATATCTATAATTCATTAACGAATCACTTTAGAACATATCTTTATATAAACTCTTTTCCTTATCTTTACGTGCAGAAATCGACTACGTATAGCTAGTCCACTATGTTTGTTACTCCTTTATGTACTTATATGTATGTATAATACGTTTTTAATGTAAACTTTGAAAAAAAAATGTTTAAATTGAGCTGAAGATGAAATGACAAGCGATTTTCGTCAAATATTTATATATAAATAAAAATCCTTTTCTTATTTAATACGATATTAAAGTACTCCATGCTTGAACGCTTTCTTTTCTTTCTCTCCCCCTCCGCTATCTTCCCTGTTGCAATATTTCATTTCATAATTGGTATAATTTTTCGCACTACACCAACTTTTTTCACCTTCTCTATGCCTTGCATTATGTTGCTTATTTTGGTAACACAATGCACTTCAACTGAGAAAGTTAACGGTCATCAGTTTGGTTTGCAGCTTTTCCTTTCTTCTTCCTGTCAACTATCTCCCCCCCCCCCCCTCGTTTCTAATATCAGTTATTTATGAATGAATACTTTTGTCGTTAACCGAGGCGAGGGAGCGCCCTCCAGTTCATCGCCACCTTTTTTCTTATCTTTTTGGGAGAAATGAGAGAAGAGCGTGAAATGGTCGAATCAAAATGAAGGCAGGAAGGAGGGGGAGGCAAAAGATGAAGAGCAGTCAACGGAGGAAAGGAGTCGCTCACTCAAAAAAAGACTCCAAAACTCGTTTCCTAATCTTTCTAAACTACCCCTCCACTTTCCCCAATGATATAGGGACAACAGAAGAAGAAGAAAAGAATGTTTTTTTAAATGTTAAAAGTTTATATAGAAAAAAAATTCTTCAAATTCGCAATCATCATAAATCCATTTCTGAGATGGACAAGGTAAGTCTGTAAAAATATTTTTTTTCACCCGTTCTTTTTCAATTATATTTTTCGTCAGCTTCTTCCTGTATAATTATTTTCAAGCGAAAAATAATAAACAACTTTCATTTAAATTTTCATTTAAAAAAGTTGAAAATGGATTTAAGACACGAACTGCAAGTTTTTCAATTTGCTTTTCTTTTTCTTGTCTTGGATTTCAAAGTAATTCAAGAGTGAAATTTAAGAACAGATTCGAGATGTTTTTCTTTCTAAATGGTCGTTTTTTTCGAAAATAAATCGCAATAAATCTCGTCTAATGGGACGCTGACGAGAAGACGAACCCCTTCAACACCAATGGCAAGAGAACATTATTGCTATAAGCAAAAAAGAAAAAGGAAAGTAAAGAAAGGCGTCCCCTTTTTTGTTATCATTATACATTTTTTTAATTATCAAAGAAGTATTTTTTTTTTTACTAATAATTCATTAACAAATGAAATCCTCAAAACGTGTTCTGGCGGCGAATAAAAAAGTATTTCAGAAACACGGACTCTTGTCTCTTCTTATCAGTATTTGTGCCTCATTGGCGTTGGTAATTGCAATCATTAAAGTAGATCTAATTCAATATGAACTCTTACGACAGACCAAACTGAAACAAGTCATATTGCAATTTTTTAAGAAGCATTTTTTTTTTTTTTTGTTTTTTTTTTCATGTAGTACCCAACCAAAGCATCTGTAAGAAAAGCCTAATAAAGCTTACATTACGTAGACATCTTAGTCGGATAAAATGAAGTCAGTTTATTTTCTAAATTTCTGAATTGGACAGTTACTAAATGAATTTGTAAACAGATAATTAAAAAACAATTTCAACATATATTTTAATAAATATTAATGGGTTGTAGAAATTAATTAAAATAAACGTCTTCAACGTTTAATGAGGTCTTAGGGTTAATTAAGTCAAATGACCACAACTCATTCGCGCAAATTTACTTTTGGTCGACTCTCCTACACGAAGCATATAAACCACTCACATTTACATGTACAGCATATAGTCGACGAAGTAATAATTATAATATAGGTGTTGGATTGTGAAAACAATTTTTTAAATCACAAATTAAAAATTATTGCTATTTGTTTTTTTACCTTTTTTGTCCTCGAATTTGTTTTTTTACCTTATTTGAATAAATATTTACATTTTTACTTAAGTTTTTAATGAACAGCCTTGTTTAATTATAAAGAAATAAACAATGTGGCATTAATGCTAAACAAGCAAGAGACCGGATTCCATGATTAAGGAAGTACGAATTTTTGAAATGTTATTATACAGGATGTGTACTAAATATACGGCAAAATTTCAAGGAGTGATTCTTGGATTATTTTAAGAACCTTTTGTCCTTTGATGATTTTCGGAATGCCGCTTTGTTTCGACGATAACCTAATTTTACATGTAAAGTTTCTTAATCTACAATAACTGCTGAAAAAACTACCACCAGCTAAGAACTACCACCAGCTAAGAACTACCACCAGCTAAGAACTACCACCAGTCTTCTCTTCATTGACTGCCGAACTCTTTCAAAAACACCAGGGTCCAAAATCTATAATCCAAATCTTCTATATTTTCTACTGGAGTAGTGTAAACTAACGACTTCAGATGGCCCCATAGAAAAAATCCAAGGGATTTAATATCATGGTCGAGCAAACCGTAAGTGAGGTCCACCTCGACCATTCCAGTAATTAGAATGTTGTTAAAAAATACCAGTATTGTTTTTGTCGAAAAACCTTTATTGCTTTGTATCTTCGAAGCAAAGCAGCATTCCGAAAATCATCAAAGGACAAAAGATTTTTAAAATAACTCAAAGAACCATACCTTGAAATTTTGCCGTATGTTTAGTAAATATACAATTGCCTTGAATATTTTAAATAATTTAACAGTTTAGAAAGCTTATAATAGATAACAAAAACTGAAAAACCTTACTCTACATAACTGAATGTAGATCAATTCGTATTGTTGGATATTAAAACTTTTCATTATGTTCCAAGTGGTAAGAATTAGAGCTAAATATTCGTACTTGGTACTCGTTGTAATACTGTAATATGGAGCACTATCCTTTCATTTTAGAACAACGCAGTGGTCAGAATAATATCTGGAAAAGGTACAATCCTTATTTTTAATTAATAAATAGAAAGATGTAAAAGTCTCAAAGACTTTTTTTTTGGATTGCGATCACCTTATTTCTAAAAGGCAGGTTCATCGCATCTTATTGCGTGTGACATTGTCTTTCTAAGCAACTCGGATTGTTTTGCCCTTGCCATGCTCCTCAGAAGAGGTTATGGAGGAAAAAATCTATAATCAAAGGGTGTGGTTGATAGTTCAGCTTTTTTCTTTTTTCTTCCTCTTTGTTTTACTTCTTGAAGGAGAAGGCTACCAATGGCTTCGTAATTTGCTTCGACTGTTGTTCGATAGAAACTTAGGGGCGCAAAACCTCGCTATTACAAACGGAAGTGTCTTGAAGATTCTCGCTCGCTTAACCTTGCCTCCCACACGCGATTGGGCATGTCCGGAAAATGAGTTGTGATCGAAGCGGAGGTGTGGAGTCTGCGAAAGGTAGGAAAGAAGAAAAAAGGCGAGGGGAGTTAAGGGGAAGAAAAGAGAGGAGGTAGGATGAAGTAGACGGCAGTAACCGAACGCCCCCGTCTGTTTTTTTTTTTTTTTTTTTTTTACTTCTTTTTTCCCTCCTTGGCGCGGTCTTCACACGGCCTATCGCACTCGGCCATCAATGTCCCTGGCCAGCGGCAAATGCGCTTTTCTCGTCGACCAATACAGTGATTACGCTGCGGACAATGAGCAATCGATGCAAAATGGAACTCGTATCCCATTCCGAAAACCCTTCATCGAACGATAAACTCGTGGAGTCGTCGCAACGAGCGCAGAATTGCGGCGATATCATAGTATTATTAGTAGCAGTATTAAGTACTCGTACAGATTCACTGCGCTGGCTCCGAATGCATAGTGCGCGAGGAGAAGGTCACTCCGAAGCGTAATGACGCAATAAATAAGGGAAATGTTACCTTCAGTTAAACGATTGAGAAATCTGTGCCGGCTATCTAAATCTCTTAAAAACAAACTGCAAACCCTTTTCTGCAATTTGACTATTAAATTCGACCTTTCATATTTGAAATCCGAAAAGGAAGATAAAGTGCTTTCCCTTCCTCGATTATGCCAAGACTTGTAGGCAAATACCTAAGTTTGACTGCAGTTTCAATTAGAAGAGCATGCTAATCAAGGGCTGGAAATCCAGGTGGCGACGTAAGTAACCTCCGAGAACGAGAAAACTCTCCCTGCTTTCCTTTTTCTTATTGTCTGCATTCCGGTGTTGGATCTACTTTTTTCGTTAAGAGTTTGAAAGTTTTCAGATCTAATTAATTTTTAATGTACGTTAGAGGAAAAATATGACAGATATAATAGTACCATGTAACATTAAATCCTGCAATGGATCATCTTTTATAATAAAAAAAAATCATTTTGGATTCGCTAATACTATTTGAAAAGATACAGCTAAAATTAAAAGTAACAGCATTAGAATTCCTAAGGATTTTAAAAATAAAAGACGCTTATTTTATTATCGTTGTTCATTACTTTATCATTTTTATCTATTAACAATAAGAACATAGAAAATTGGTAGATATCCAGCTCATACGCAAAAATTTAAGGTTTGCCTTCGCGCGCTTCTTTTGTTCTTTCTGACGGATATCAGAAAGTGAATGAAAATGTGGCAGCATTCCAACAAATTATAATCGTTAATGAAAATGGTAATAATTGCTCTGATTAAAATTTGAATTTTTAGGGGATGTCCCAGTATTTTTCAAGCCTTTTACAGTTTAGTAGAATTGTCATTTTTTTGAAATACTGATCCGTTATATTGATCAATTGATTAATGAAATTGAGGAATTTAGTTCTCTTCGGCGCCAAAAACGTAGCCATTCGCATTACAGATATTCTAAGAAAGTAGTTCCTTATTTTTTAAAATTAAAAAAAAAAATTGTCATCTTACAGGTTCAAAATCAAATTTCATTCAGTGCGACTGCGTACAATGAACTGCTTTAGCAAACGATTAATGCTCCTCTTCAAGTAACCAAGGTCGATGTATTTAAGCTATACTTTGAGAAACATAGAGATTGTATTAATTTAGAAAATTCAAATATTTTAAATTAAAATTAATTTTTACTCAAGCTTAAAGAATACTTAAGCAATTTGTCCATTACGAATAAAAATCGCTGATTGCTAAATCAAAATGGCAATGAAAGACTCTGGTGATCATTTCATGAACTAATTGAACTACTACTTTTTTTTATCTAGTCTTTCGCAAATAAGATTTTTTAATATAATGAAAGATTCTTAATATATAATTCTTCATCATTGTCTTTAGTATCTACTCTAAATACCTCCATCCCGAATTCTATTTATTTTTTATATATTCTTATATTAAAATTTATTTTACCATTTTCTTTTTCTTTTTTTTTCTTTTTTTTTGTTAATTAAAACACAAACACCTGAGGAGAAAATTTCTCAGAGAGCGAGAAATAAAAAAAATTAAAAAAAATAACTAAACTAAAGAAGATTTATAATTACATAACATCGGTTCGACCATAAAAATCGTTGTTAAGTCATTCGTTCCTCTTTGTTTTACGAACGCTATTTAAGGGTCTATAAAAATTAAAACGGTCATGAAAAATATGGCCCTAAATCGCTTTTATGGATTTTAAAAATGAATAAAGTGACTACAAAGAATGTGGTTGGGTGAAGATGTGTGGGTGAGGATATTTTTTCTGTAATTAAAAATAATTCAGATATTAAATTTTTATGATTGGCCAGAAGCAAATGGAGAGCAATTATGCGCACGGAATACAAATTCATGCACTCAGCTGTAAAGCACCGCGCATCATATGTATGTATACTGGTGTTTCTTCCCGCGGTGTTTCGTGATCAGCCACTGAACCGACGACGACCTCGTAGATTATCCTCACAAGCCGCAAAAGAAATTCTCATCGTTATCATTGTTCCGGCGACTCTCCCTTTTCAACGGAAATCATCCTCACCAGATAGAGGAGCAGTTCCAGATGGAGTAAAACTATATAGAGTATAGTGGCTAGACGGGGTAGCCACTATGGAGGGGTAGCACCATTGATGTGAATAAAAGAACATCATTCTTTTATTCTTGTTCTTTTATTCACATTGGGTAACACCCTTGCCAACGTAGGGATAATAATAAAACAATGATAGGGTTTCTTGTTTTGATTTATATTTCGTATACATGCATACGTAATAAGACGAATAAAACTCACAAATTATAAAACTGATAAAATAAAATTCGTCTTTTTAAAATCATTCCAATTCATAACAGATAAGCACCATTTTAAAGTTAGAAAAATTTTAAAACACGAAATCATCTTTAAACTAATTTTCAGGGAGATAGCATGGTTTGGGAGTTAGCATGGTTTATAAAAACCGAAATAAATTTTTTGGTTACCTTGTATTTGTAAGATGTCTATTCCTCAGTAAATACCTTTTTCATTAAGTCATATATATTCGTATGTTTCATTTTCCAATATTGTTAAGGAACAACCAAAAGGCGTTGGTGGCCACAAGAAAAAGAGTTATAGCGAGCTGGAGCACGGAACCACTCTTCCAAGGATGCTTAGGGAGGGGATTCCAATGCTTTTGCGCTATCTATTTTAGAGCAAGTAATTTCTAAAAAATACTATAGGATCTTAATTTTTTTTTAGATTTAATGAAGTGTTCTATTTTTGAACGAATTATATAGATTAAACTATTCAAAATAATGGACTCAATGAGAAAATGAGTTGTTGCAGACTACCAAATGGTTTTGCACAGATCTAACAGCATTCTACACATTATGAAAATTGAAAAGAAAAGAAACAACAAAGTAAAAAAAGTATATTAAATTCTTGTTAGTCTTGTTCCCATCGTTAACATTTGCAGAGTGGTAACGACGCTCAGTTTCATACCGAATAGCTGATTTTATATTAATATAATAAAATATTCCAATGGATCCAAGAAGCAGTGGAGATCTAGATATGGTGAAAAAATAACAGGGGAAAAAAAAACAACACACAATCCACAAAATTATTTTTTTTCTTTTCTTTTTATACTATGTACCATGTTCAAACCAATTTCATACCAGGTGCATACATGGTATGAAAATTTTGTGGACTGTGTGTTTTTCCAGTTATATTTTTTCACTATGTTGAGATAGTAGTTCAAAAATGCCGCGTTCAGTCTCGGAGAAATATGTTCTTATTTAATTAAAATCTATGAGTCTGCGTACCGGGTGGGCAAGAAATAACGTGAGGTGTTCAGAGCTCGCTAGCGGGAATTCTATTAGGCCAAATGCAGTACATTTTGGTGTATATACTTAGTGGAACACGCAGTTTCGATTTCTGCAAAAAAAAAAAGTAGTACCAAAAGTCACCATAGGGGGCGCTTATTTCAAGAAAACAATGAATACCTAATTGTCAAATGAACAAATACCGTGCAAACCAACTTTAGTAACAACAATAAACAATGTTTTATTTTTAATTACAAATGTGTTTCAATATGACAACCAGTGTGCTGTTCCAATAGCTGCATGCGGTACACGGCATTTTCTACGGCAGCTCGCAGCATATCTGCATTAATTAGTCTGATATGTAACGTTATTTGATCCTTTAAGGTTGAAAGGTCAGGAACATGTGCTTGATACACAAGGCTTTTCAAATATCCCATAACCAAAAAATCACAAGGGTTGAGATCAGGCGACCTGGGTGGCCATACCATGGGAAATGCACGACTAATTATTCTGTTGTCTGAAAAACGTTCTCGCAAGATCTGCTGCACCTGACGTCCGATGTGCGGTGGCGTACCATCCTGCATAAAAATGGTAGAATCCAGACAACCCTTTTCCTGCAATCGTGGTATCACAAAATTCTCAAGTTGTAAGCTGCAATCTTGAACGTTTTTGTAAGCTGCTTTTAGAGCAAACAACAATTCATTTTTCATGCATTTCATGGGTAAGTTGACGGGTGCTTATTGATGGTGTTTCTGCCAATCAACACAATCTCCTCAACATCTGGTGTGCGATCAGTTTAGCAGTCTGTTCAGCTTTCGGTGACTTGAATGACCCAGTCTCTCGAAGTTACTATCCACGGAGAGAAATGTTTTACAATTCGGATGAAGCTTGTTGGGAAACTTTTCTCTCTACATCCGAGTGGACCGTACTTTAAATGCATGCCTACAAGTTCCATCTTCGACAACGAGCCATAAACAATAAACAGAAACGAATGTCACCGTGGAATCATAATAGGCGATTTTTGCAAACTAGCGCCAATCGTCGACGCATCGGACAGTTGTTTGCTCTGAAAACGAAAGCAGCTTACAAAAACCTTCCCCCACACGTATTACTCATTCAAGATATCGCGATGCCTCAAATATGCATTTCCGACCACTGGTTCCTATCTCAAAATACTCAGTTTAGAGTACTTTACCATGTGCAGAATTTTGACTCTAAAGGTTTGAGACACCCTGTATGTAGCTCTACGGTAATGACTTGATTAGGCTGACAAGCTTTAGCAAACAATTAAACTTCCGCCATTTGGAAACCAGCTTTTCATAAAAGTACACTTACTCTAAGAAATCAATCACAGTTTCCGGGATCACATAAAAGAAATAAAATGAAGGAAATAATTTTAAATAGAAAAAAAAATCCGGAATTGTGCGAGTATTTACTGAGCCCGTAACCCGTCTATTTGCATTCAGCTTGCCCATCAACCATTTACACCAAATCGGTTCCAATGTTGATAGGTAAAGCGGAAAGGATCGGTTGATTATCACGTGGTAATCGTTGCCGGGATTCATCATGATTCGCCCGTAGGTATGAGAATAAGCACGCTGGCCCTAGAGGAGAGGCCCACCACTCCCTTCTCTAAAGGTCATCAATGAACCGAACGGCTAGGCAAAATACAAAGTTAAGACGAACGACTCAACAAGCGAGACAATTTTCCCACCAATTAGGTTGAATTAAAATTCAACAATTTGCACGAAATGAATGATCCTGTTTCACAATGAACTAGATCGAGAATCGTTGACAACTGTTTATTGCTGCCTCTTAGTCTGTCTTTGTTTTAATTACTTTTCACAGCATCAGGTCTTTCTTCCAATCTAATATAACGAGAAAAACTCTTCTCCCATTTTGCATTATAGAAAGCCGACATCTCTGTTGTGTTCGGTGTATCTGTGTGGGTATAAGTGTGTGAGTGGGGAGGTTGTTTTTTCTTGTCAATGTCAATACAATGCAATTTCAATGACGCGTGAAAAAAATAAGACGAAAACGATAAGATCAACAGTTTCCTTTAATCCAGTAAATGCACAACGGGGTTCCAAATTGGTTTATAGAGGTGCGGCGATGGAGGTGAGGGTCTCTTGGCGCACGTTCTTATTTTTGTTTTGGTTCCGTTCTTTTATCTCCCCCTCGTTGCCCTTTTTATTTGCTCGTTTTCTTTTTAATCATCTCAAGACAGAAAGCGCGTGGAATGGATGAATCGTGGCAGAAGAAAACGAGGCGGTCAGGAGCCCTAATTAGGTCTGGCTTCATTTTCTAATTTGTGAACAATAGCGTAGGAGACGGAAACAATGGGTGCGTGTCGATGCGGTGTGGACGCACGTGTGGCTCTGCTGCCGTCGCCGTTTGCCTTTTCACCTTCACATACTTCGTGATGACGATGGTTATCTCCGCGCTCTATAGCTCTCTATTAGTCCCGAAAGCAAAGACTGAACTGCGCCTGCGCACAACCAGATTAATCAGCTCTTCTGCTGTCATACCGTCGTACAGGGAGAAGCGCGTGGGTTTACTCATTCTTTCCCCCGTAACACCATTTCAGAGAAGGGGGGATCCCTCTAATGCCAATTAAAAGCGCGCTCTCTTTACAGCGTCCTGTAACCTCTCTAACAGATCAACCTCTCTCTGTCTCACTTTTTTTTCTCTCCTCTTCATTCTGAAAACGTCGTCGACCTGCATACGTCCTATTACTACAACAACCATCGAGAAAATAGATTAATGAATGCACACTGACGCTTACGGAGCTCTCGAAGGACTGCTACCATTATCAGACTTTTGTTTTTGTTTCCTATTTTTTCCTTTTTTTCCCTCTCAATCATAAATGTCAAGTACAATACTTTCCCACCCTATTATCATAGGTTTCTTAAGAAAGGTTATAACAGAGTCTGAATAGTAGTATGAGAAACAATTCGGAAAAAAATACAGATATTTAGATTAACTATTATGAATAGATTTCTCAGGCTTACAGGAGGACCTAAAGCCATTCCGCTTATTAATATTATAAAATTTATTCTAATTTGGTAGGATCTAATCAAGCGCTTAGATTTAGTTGAGCGGTAATCTAAAAGTTGTAATGAAAAATAAAATAAAAAAAGAAACGAAAACACAACAAGACCATTAAATCTGTTAATTTTCATTCTGATAGGAGTAAATTTGTTGTTTCTTAAATTTCACATTAAGGATCTTTTACTAGTGAAATTATTTTTAAGGATACTTGAACTTAGTCTCGGGTAAAATTCCATAAGAGATTTACAAATAAGACTCTATAACCTGATTACCATAGAACAATATATATATAACCAAGTCTTGACCTCCAATTTCAGAAAGTACAACGTAAACAGATCTTCTCCTTTAAAAGAAATAAAAGATGAACTAATACCGTGTAACGTGTAGTAATTTCTTTTCTTTTTTATTAATTTGTTGCAATCGAATTTTATTTCATTTTAACTGTCGAAGAAAAATGAAGAGATCCAGTAAGTATATAATTAATGCCTATTAACAAGAGAGAGGAACGAACAACGACTTTAGTTGAGTAGAATAATTACAAGAGCGGCAAGTGAAAATATTTTCATACTAAAGTAGCATTTTGGTTCGGGCATGTTTTTCTCTTTAACAAAAAATTAATGGCTGTACTTGTTATTTTAATTTTTAATTTTTTTATTGTGAGGGGAGACGCCTGGCAAGATTCATGAAGACTTCAGAGCAATTAGCACCCAATAGATTTGGAGATTCGACATACTAATTGTGATTATTGCTGCACGTAATGTACTCCTCGAGCGAGAAAAAATTAATGACTTAGTTTCTGTCTTAAA
The DNA here is from genome assembly GCA_023313115.1 of Rhysida immarginata. Taxonomy (NCBI): domain Eukaryota; kingdom Metazoa; phylum Arthropoda; class Chilopoda; order Scolopendromorpha; family Scolopendridae; genus Rhysida; species Rhysida immarginata. Next base: position 6,322,355 of record JAHWFO010008967.1, on the reverse strand, counting down.
TTTTACTGATTAAGGAGAAGAGAGAACCCTAATTCTGCTTAAAGAATGATGTGAATAAATTATCATTCCATTGTAAACCATTGGAGTTTCTCGTGTTGTCATTCTGAATAAAGAATAGCGCCCATTATAAGCTTAAACTAATACGTTTAATATATGTCTAATTCGTAAACACTTAAAAGCAGAAAACTGAAAGGTCATCACATAAAAAGAGCAATTTTTTTGAATAAAATAAAATAAGAGATGACTTAAAAACTAATTTCAGACTTAGACTAACGGTGATGATATTACTGATTTACTTTTAAGCACTGGTTTGTTATTCACGAGAAAAAACAAGAGCTTTATGTTGTATCATGGTCTCTTTAAGCCCGTGTTATGGCTCTTCTAAGCGGCTTGTTGGAAAATAACATCCAAATCCACCAAACAAATAACAGCATGAATTGATAGTCTTATCTTAAATTGAGATAAGAATCGCCGAGTCGCTGAATTTTTCAATTGCAGTCAATCCTTGCTCTTCAAAGTGGTTGTTTTGTAGACAACTGAATTTCCATCCTCATTACTCTTCTTCTTCAGCATTGAATCTTGGATCATTTTAGCGGTCGTTTTAATTCGTTGCATATAATCTGCAGCAATCTCTCTACTCGTTCTGTGCGTTTTTATTACACAGATTACATATCTGAACATATTTATTAGGCATCTTATTCAAAGGCAATCTTTTTGATTTCGTTTTTCTTTCTTGTTTTTATGGATGCTCTACACAATCTGGCTCTATCTTTATAAAACATGGAAGAAGAAGAAGCCCCAGAGAATCGGCCACAATTGATCGCTGGCGTAGATAGCAATTGAAGAGAGAGAGAGAGAGAGAGAGAGAGAGAGAGAGAGAGAGAGAGAGAAAGCGTGGTTATTTGGTGGCTCATCTCATTGCCAGTGGGTGCCCACGACGTGAGCCCCACGGGACAGCCACTGGGCTTGCATGGGGAGGGCTCTGTCACGCACTCGACCCAGGGCTCAGACAGACAGACGAACGGGGCCCTTTAATTGAAGGGCTTCTCGCCCATTCAGGGAAAATCTCGACGCACCACATCGCCCTCAACAGGGCCAAAAACGAAATTACATTGTTAAACATTGCAGCTTCTCGCCGGCGGCGGCGCTCCTCCGCCTCCCCCTTCCGCCCTCTCCCCCCAACGGACCGGCGGCCGACCGAGCTCTCTCCGTACGTCGATCGAGCCGCTGATTAAGCAGCCCCCCTCCCTATAACGACATTGATTTGAAGGCCGCTCAAGGAATTGGCGCGGATCACAACTGGTCGCTGTACTGAGGTCAACTGACGAAATTATAGTCGATCATAAATGCAACAGAAAACATTTATACACCCCTCCCAGAAAAAAATAAAACGGAGAAAGAGAGAGAGTAGTATATACAAAGAGAAAGAAATGGCTTCCTATGTATGATAAAAAAATGAAACTAGTGCATATTTATTCCGCAGGATGATAACAGAAAATCACGAATAAAAGGGGGGAAAAAACACTCGAGTGTTTTGAACGGAGGCAATTAAGAGGGCGAAATGCAAGCGGTTAAGGGGAGGGGGTGGCAAAGATTTCTTATGAATATCAATTAGGGCGGTCGATGCATCTTTGCAAACTTGATGCGGGGGATGAATTGGATGAGGCAGTTGTTCCTTTTTAGGCAGAAATGGCCGTGGGTTCGTTCGGCTCCATTGAGCATTGGTGCCAATGAGGCCGAAAAGGTATTAGTCAAAAGTGCTCGTTCGACTGCATGTATCTATGGGTCACCTCATCAAGACAAACAAGATTGAAAAATTTCGACACGATATGCTTCTAAGACTACTTTAATTAAAAAAAAAAAGTTAAAATCTTTCAAAAATCTAATAGTTGTTAAATAAAATGCAATTGAAATAATTCGGTTTTCACTATTGAAACAATAAACATTAGTACTGTGATTATACATTTAATACATTCTAAGAATGTAACCTTCCAAAACGTACAGGAAAACCAATTCAATTTATTTTATCCAAATGGTTAATCAATATACACTATCTACCCAAAAATAATCGGACACTTTCGATTTTAAACGCTTTGTCGAATATCTAGAAAAATACTTGACGACTTATACTGAAACTTCAGGGGTGTAAAGAGCATGTTATACTTCATATATTTCAGCGAAGGTTTTGTCCCGAAAGCAAATAGGGAACCAGCAACAAAAAAAATGTTTGGATCACCCTGTAAAAAATTAACGTTTGAAATGCCTTACCCCTACATATTGACTTCGTATTGACTTCATATCAGCGTAAGGAGAAGAAATTCATACCAAAATAAAAATTTGGAGAAAACCCGTTATCGTTTTGTCTATTTTTGAGAGCAACTGAAATTCAACTCAATTCTATCAAAGATATATTTCTGAATTTTCACTGGGTTTTTTATAAGAGTAGCTCTATACATTTGGCTAATAAACCATTATTTTCATAATGCAATAATCATAATGCAAAAGACATTTTGGTAATGCTTGCGCATGCGCAGTTAAACATTATTTAGTAAAAATGCTCATATTTTATCAAATATTTAATATCTTTATATCCTGATTGCAGGGTGTTGTCTCTACTGTAGTTTGTCAAGTTTCCTGAAAATGGCATTGCATTAGGTTGAAAACCTGTATGTTATAAACAAAAAACTTACGAAAACATTTCGTTTTTTTTTTAGAGAAACCTTTAGATCTCCATGAATATACGTACTACTCTCATATAAAATGAACACTTGTAAATAAAATAAGCCTCTTAATCACATGCTACAGCTACAACGCATTTCAAGCATTATTTTTTACAGCGTGATCCCAACCATTATTTTTTATGGTTCACTTTGTTGCTGGTCCCCTATTTGCCTTCGGGACAAAACCTTCAGTGAAATATGAGAGGTGTAACATGCTCTTTATACCCCTGAAAATTCAGGATAATTCATCAAATATTTTTTCTAGATATTCGACAAAACATCTGAAAGCGAAAGTGTCAGAATACTTTTGAGTAGATAGTGTATAATCAATCAATTTATCAAAAAATTCCTATTATTTAAAATTTTCAAAATTTAATAAACTAATGTAACTTAATCAATGTGGTTCTTCCAAACGAGTCCTAGGACAACTGGAGATTCTGAGTTGTTCTTTTTTAAGATTATATATAATTACTTTTGTAGGGGAGAGTTGCATAAGTTGAGATGTTTTCAAGAAAATATTTTGTGGAACCGCATTATATTTAAAAAAAGACACTGTAATTTATGAATCCTCAATACAATACAGGAAAAATTACGGGCACTAAGTACCAACAGAATCGTAAGTTATTATAGGCATTTATTAATTGTAACAATGTTCCATCTTTGGAGGCTGGAGTCTAAGGCACTTAACTTTTCTTTAATTGAATTTTGGTATCAACTTTTGGCTTTTGCTCAAAAATTGCTACAAGCAAAACAAGTAAACCGGACTTTCTCGTTGGGCATATAGGCAGGTTTCATGTGCCCTTCTTTAATCTTTATACTCAGTGGAAATTTGAAACGTCCCGCCTTGGAAAACGATAACTTTGAACATCATCTAGCACCAATGAATATCTAATGGCGGCATGAAGCAGATGTTGTTATGAAAACAACCCATCGAGGCCCCAATCAAAATAGGATATTCACAGCTGATCTACGATCTTTCTATCTTCCAACAATTAGCAAGAGACATTGCTGACGCATTTTACTTATAAGTGGATAAAAAGTAGCGGATTATTTGGTGGGAAATGGGCTGCAGCTTCGGCTTACAGTGGCTACCTGCTTCGACGAAGTGCTGAAAACTGACAAGTAGCACCAAAAATTGTTTAATTTTTGTTTAACTCGGTTTGCTTCAACTTGTGAAACTCTTCCCTATATTAAAAATAAGTATTCATGTTTAAATTACAAGTTAAGAACAAACTTGTAATAAAAACTCAGACAACACCTGTTATCCATTTTGATTCAAAGCAATTTTTTTGCCCCCATAATCGACAACTTTTGGGATTTTTCGAATACATTTATTAGATGAATAAAGCGTTAACATTTGTAAAAAGGATTGGTCAGAAAGTAATGCTCCACATTTTTTGTCAGCTAATAATAAAGATAGAAAAGTGAAATTTTACGTTTAAGAAAATTTAAATTTCCCGCGTTTATGCACGGAATTTTGCATGACATTGTGATAGATAGTGCAGCTGTAGTATCATGTTAAAACCGCGAGTAACTGAATTCTTAGTAGTGCAGAAAGAAACGGTGATGAATTTTCACAAAAGTTGTGTGTTCAGTATGAAAATTGTTCAGTCGATAAGAGCACCATTGGTCGTTGGGCTCAGGGATGTAAAGCTTCGGCAAGTGGAGAATCGCATGATCGGACGCTCTGTATGACTCTGCCTCAGACATGTTGAACCGTGCTGATGCCATTTTTCGTGATAATCGGCACGTCACAAGTCTGAAAACCCAGGAACAATCGCCAAATTAGTTGGCTTTGTACTCATCATCCTTTCTTTAGTTCAGAAACGACTCTCTCTGATTTTCACCTTTTTGGTCCACATAAAAGATGAATTGTGTAGGACAATGTAGTGAGGACAAAAGCTGGTACAAGCACTGTTTGGTGCTGGCGGAACCTGCACAAGATGGAAAACAGATAGAATTTATAAAGGAAACGTTCATTTATATTGTGAGGAATTTCCATACGTTTTGAATAAAGAGTTTTCTTGGTGGGGGGGGGGGGGGGGATGAACGGGGTTCATTATTTTCTGAGTAACCCTCAAATGTAAATATCTGCTGTAGGAAGAGAAGCGCGATCTGTAGTGGTATTTAAAATATTTTTTCTATAGAATGAATTAAATTTGTATCCATAACTTGGTAAAATAATAGCCCATTAAAAACATAAATAGCACGTATATTATTGTTATCTTCGATTAAACAATAAAAGAATTGCATTCAACCCAAATTATTAGAAAAGAAAACATATACAACGGTTCTTCTGATATTATAAGCTGAAGACGTGAGTTTATTCCACTTAATATTATCCAAGCTGTATATCATATTCGTCACGGAATTGTGTGTAACACTAGAGCAAATTTAAGGAATCCTTCAAAGTGTGATCTATAAATTACGTACATTGTCAATACTAAAAACAATATCGATAGTATTGTTAAAGTCAAATAATTAAACTTGTTTGCTAAATTAAATAAAGGATCATAATTTTTCCAAGAATTATAGTATTTAACTTTCAATTATTCTCAATATTTGAATATACAAACTTATCTTTGCTCAGTATGAAATTAAATGACAAAATTATAATAGCTTATTTGCCCAGTTTCATTTTATTTAATCCACTATTCAGAATTTTAATATTTTTTTTTTGGAAAAAAGGGACCTTAAATAGGGAGAACCTCATGTAAACAAAGCGACGAAAATCCGAAATATTTGAAAGTTTTACAATTGAAATATAATTAACGTATTCCTTTGTAAAGTTGATGATGTGTCCTCAGATTCAGCGACTGTGCTTACTTTAAAGAAATCATTTTCAAGAGCCTCTATAATTCTTTACTTTCTGAACTGGGAATCGTGAGGTTAAGAATTAATCTGAAATAGAAGCATTTTCAATTGTTATAACGAGTGTAAACACAGATAATTTTAAGGGAGCGTGTTTTTTTTTCCTTTTCATATGTGAAATTATCCTTTTAAGAGCACGCATTTTTGCTCAACATTCGATTCCTTGAGGTCGCATTAAGATAGGAAGGACAGAAAAGAGAAAAACAAAAGAGAAACCGATCAAAAAATAAATGTTAAAAGGAGAAGGAGATAGAAGTCAAGCGTGTAATGATAACGCAACGTAATTTTCTGTAATTTTTTTTATTTGCACACTTCCTCCTTCGCAGCTGAAATAAAATTAAAAGGACAGTGGAGGTCCAAGATAAGTTTCCTTCCTTTTTTTACGACGAGACGAATTAAAGAAACGAAAACATTTCCAGAAATGGCTGTCCTTCCTTCTCTTTTTCGATTGAAAGGACGTCTGAATCCGGGTGGAAGAGATCTTATTATTATCGTCCCAATCAATTGACACGGGTCCACAGTTTGGGTCGAGTGGAAACGTTACAGTTCATAATTCCATTAGCCGAATACGGAAATGCTACACGAATAAGATGAGGGAGGAAAAAATAATTGCAATTTGCAAAGGAGACAAAAAATCAAATCGTGTATAACCTCGATCATTTTGCATTAAATAGAAAGGAGAGAATAAGAAAAAAAAAACTTTTGATGATGAAGTGTTCTAGTAAACCATGCATTAAGACTATTTTCTGAAATTCATCTTGGACAACAAAATTAAAACTTAGAAGTCTCCTTTATAAATAACAACTATTTTCAATCAGCCAAACATCTAATAATAAAAACTCGATTACAACAATACTATTTTAAGGAGATAAAAGGTGTGTGAATTGTATCTCAAAAGCAGCTATGATTTCCCATGACGATGACATTTACTTTGTCTGGTACTTGGAAATTCCCAGAAATCCATGGTCTAAGGCTGAGAAATTATTTTCCTTTTTATCAGATGTCTTTGCAATGGAGGTATTATGTGATGAATTAATAATAATGTTTAAAATTAATAATAACAAAATAACACTCGGAATGCAAGAAAACACAAAGCTAAAAATGAAAATAAATATAAAAATACATAATCAAAATAAAATATCATTTATAATAACTGTTAGAGATAGGAGATTAAATCGAAAGAAAGCTAACCCATTACATAGGAAACGGAATAAAAGTGAGAAAAAAAAACGAACTTCACTTAATCGTATTTGCAAAATTTTGTAAGAAGGAAATAAAATACAAAAAAATATTGGTAAAACGTCCTCAAGCAAACCTGGATATCTTTCAAAACGTAGATAACCTAATCACCTTTAATGTAGGACCCCTGCGTGCACATGTATTTTCAATGGTGTCATGTAAATGTGAGGGGTGAGACACAATATTTCGGCAGAGGGTGTTTAAGATAAATTGATTTAATTTTTATATTAAATTGTTACAATTTTACAAATTTGTATTAATTCCTAGATACAATTTTGAATTCATCAGCTCTCTGGCTGGGAAGTCCTTTGCGGGGATAAGCTCAGAGATCACAATTTCACAAGCTGGTCCTGATAAGTACGATTGAAAAACAAGAAACAATTACTTTTTTTATAAAGGCATCCGAGTCAACGAATGGAATGATATGTGCGTTTAAGTTTAGGCAAGATCCTTAAGCTAGTCTTACTAACTAGGGAACATCACGGAGTGATAATAAAATTCCGATCCGAAACTAATAAAAGTAGCATCTATATCCAATTGTATATCGATTATATAAAGATTACGTGCCAATTGTGTATCGATTATATATTCAAAGATTTTATAAGCACTAATTAAATACCCATATACAAGATGTAGAGAAAATTCCCGAAACAGTCGAATAACTTTAGAAGAAAAGGTGCTAGAGCCATAAAAGTCAGGTCTATCTATAGAAAAGTGGCCATGCCCGATTGAATAAAAGTACTCCCAGCGCCCCTATTGTAAGCGCTGAGAAATTACGAAAACTAACTTTTGAACCATGATAGATAGAGAAAATGTTTCAATTACAGGTTCACCAATTTAGTAGAAATCCCCTCTTTGCATAAAGAAAACAAAGCATAAAACTCGTAAAACGAGGAAGAAAAGTCAATGTTTGAAATACCTTCTGGACACCGTACGCTGGAATATTCACGTGTAGAACAACGAATGTATAAAGTCGCTCCTATTTAATACTTGTAACAATAGAAGATTGAATAAAACTAAACAAAACAATCACTAAATTTTAGCATTTCAGGACTCTCGAAACAAAGGGAGAAAAGAATGTCGAGGTAATTAGTCAGTCAGCACTCGCGAGACGCATAGCTAAACAACTCAACCCGGAATAGATGAGAAATCCTCATCTATTTCTGATTCGGTCTCAAGTGCTAATGGAGACTCGCTTTCGCCTATGATGGCCGCCTTGCAAAATATAATATTATGTCCAAGGATCCGAGAGAATATTTTTATGGTTCAAGAAAAGTGACCAAGAATATTATCAAAAATTAATTCACAAGTGCTGACTTTCCCCAAGTGGGAAATGAAACAGCCTTCTCCTTGATTCTCATTCAAACCAAAATGACGAAAAACTCATTGCGCCTGTTACGCCAGATGGAAAATCAGTCGAATTCTCACAATCTCAATAGCTCAACCTTTCGATGTTTTTGCATTCCTTCCTTGGAAAAATTTTTACAAAATTACTTCAGATTATGTCCAGGTGAAGCAACGACGAATTGCATGACAGGAATAAAATATGTAAATTCCATTCACTTATACGCAATCAATTTTGTTCTCCAAGATTCAAGGCCGCATTTCCAATCTGCATGTTTTCAAAGCGGCAATCTCGAAAACTGACCGAATTTTGATATGCATGCTGTAAAAGTTACTTACGTTTTGACTATTTCTACTCTTTTTACCATTATTGCAAAGATTTCAAAGAATTAATTTTGTATCAGAAATCACCAGAAAATCGATGTATGGGTAGGAGGGAATAATCCGAGTGGCATTTACTTATTTTGTTTGATTTTATTCAATCTTCTACTGTCACAAGTATTAAATAGAAGCGATTTCGTACGTTTGTTATTTTACACGTGAATATTCCAAGATACGGTGTCCAGAAGACGTTCCATACATGATCTTTTCTCCCCCGTTTTACGAGTTTTATGCTTTTTTTACTGACTTCAAAAAAGGAGGTCCTCTGTTTGACCCGCATATATCCGTATGTACCGTAAATACTGTATTTAGCGCCGGACCTGAAATACCGGCCCGCCTGCATTAAGCGCCTGGGGGTCCGCTGAATTTTTGCAAATAAGCGCCGGGCCTTCAATAACCGCCCGGGCGCTTATTTTAGTTCATTTAGTGGATTTTTCTTCTCTTGCTGCTTTCTCACGGGAATGTTTGCTCTCCCAAATGCCATTGCTAAACCGGAAATTAGATACCAGCATGATTGTCTTCTAATTTTTTCCTTTTAAATTTTGGATTCAGTCAAGCAATATAGCTGATGAAAAATGAAAACTTCACAGTTATAAATCAATTTTAATCTCGCAACAGTAAAGTAGGCTGAAAACCATTCTACAAAGGCTACAGCCAAACAGTTTAGTATTGATCCTAACGGGAATGGAAAACACAGCAGGATATTTTAGAAAAGATGAAGGAGAAGGGCGAGAATTTTCCATAATAGTATCCATCACGTGCAGAATTTTATAAGCGCCGGACCTGTAACACCGGCCCGCCTGTATTAAGCGCCTGGGGGTCCGCTGAATTTTTCCCGGGCGCTTAATACAGTATTTACGGTATGTATGTTCGCGATTTTCTCAAAAACTACTGATCCGATTTGGATGATGTTTTCGCTATTCGACTGAATATTTTTCTGGGAAGGTTTTAGACCCATGACGTCGGTTCATTTTTGTTAAAAAAGTCCTTGTTTTCTTTATGCGAAGAGTGGATTTCTACTAAATCAGTGATGCTCTACATCTTTATAATTGAAACATTTTCTTTATCTATCATGGTTCAAAAGTTACTTTTCGTAACTTCTCAACGTTTACACTAACGGCGCTGGGAGTACTTTTTATTAAGTAGCGGAAGAATGGAGCTACTTTTTGTTTTCACAATGTCCGTCTGTCTGTCCGTCCGTCCGTCGGGCCCCTTCATAATTTCCGCATTTTTTGGGGTAGAAGGTAGAAATTCGGCATGTGCACCTTCACTATTTAGTTTGGCTTTGATTGGCCCACTGGGGTCGGAGTTTCGGGGGCGGAAATTAGAGGAGACCAAAAGGTCTACGCGTATTTATGCACATAAAGGAGTAAAATTTGGTATGTAGATTCCTCTAAGCAAGATCAACATCACTGTAAAGTTTGGACCAAATTGTTCCAATAGGGTCGGAGTTGTGGGGGTGGCAGTCACTTGGTCTTTAGAATTATGGCAACATATGGCATGTGATATATCTTTCGATCGGAAATGATGAGAAACGAAAGAAGATAGAGCTCTTTTTCATTTTCTAAATACTACGTTTGAGAAAATCAATTTGTCGATTAAAAAATGGGGGTGGTGGTTAAAACGTGCAGATAAAAGGGTAAAATAGATGACCTCAGCGCTTCCGCTACTTTCCTATATCTTCCTCGGGAGGATTAATTTCTTGTTCAATCGGGCATGGCCACTTTTCTAAAGATAGACCTGACTTTTATGGCTCTAGTACCTTTTGTTATAAAATTATTCGACTGTTTCGGAAATTTCCTCTACACCCTATATAGGAATATTTAATGTGCCTAGAAAATCTTTGAATATGAACTTTAGCAAGTAATTTTTATATAATCGATGTATTATTGAATTTTTTATATATTAGTTACCTATATTAGTTTCTGTTCGGAATTTTATTATCCTCCGTGGTGTTCTCTAGTAAGATATTTACTTTTAAGCGCTTCACGGCGTGCAACGCAGAAGCCACCGGTGGAGATGCGCTCGCACCACTTATGCTTGCCGCTAATTCTGAATAACTGTTGTGGATAACTGTGTTCTGGAATCCTCCAATCGTGTGAGTCTGGTCCCTAATGGCGATCTCTAATTACTATTGTGGGCATGGTCCTCGATGAAGTGGGATCTTGCTTCGAGATGAGAATTTAAGAAGACGTCTTACATTTAATTCCAAAAGTTTTGAGAACTAAAATTGTCTATAAAGTCAAAAGGTTTGGTCTTACCAATAAACAAGCAGCACGACTCTTGTCAATCAAAGCCTCCGTTGATCGATCGATCGTCATCATGTGGTTTGATCGCCCGACTTTGTTGATAACTGGATCGTTTGCTGCGATCGACTCTTGGCTGTCGTCTGCTTTAATTCTAATGGCGCTCTATCCGATCGCCATGACACATGGCTCCTGCCATTGTTGAAAGCACTATTGTTGGAAGACTAGTTTTAGAATTTTAGAATCATCCGTAATTCGGTCGCGGCATTTTCAGAGTAGGGAACAGGTAAAAGTCATTCGAAACCAGATCCAGCGAGTACGAAAGTTGAGCGAACCCAGGAAATTCTTCTCGGCGAGTAATTGCTGCACAGCAAGTGATAGGTGGTTCGGTGTGCGTTCGTGATGCAGAAACCACTCTCGCTGCCATTTGTCGCGTCTCTTCTACCTCCAAACATTCTTAGATTTATAGTAACATACTTAATAGAAGTTCCCTTAAAAATGCGCTCATTGAAATTTTATCCTCCTAATTCGTTACCCTTCTATATGACCATCTGAGCGTGTGAGGAATAGCACGCACGAAAAGACAATTCAAGTCATGTATCAGTCAGCATTGAAATGCTTCTGCGATCTTCCGCTTCAATTCTTGGAGATCACTTGGTGTTGATCATACACCATTCTAGATGAAGCCCTCCCTATTCAAAAAATTCGGAGTGGTGAAATAAAGTGCCCTTGGAATGGTACCATCTCGGCCACACAAGCTGTCGTTGAAGTTCCATACATTCAAGAAGTTAGGTACCAGATCCAGTCATTGCGGGCCCCTTCAGTTGCGTGCGCGAGGCCCCTACAATGGGGTGATTTTGTTTATATAGAATATATAAAGATATTTTTTTGAATTAGCATATTTTATCTCAGAATTGTGAGATTAAATAGAACTTGAAGTTGACAATTTCTGTCAAAATGCGCGGGGCACAATTGGGTCCAATCGGCTCATATCTAGCACTGCGTGAAGGGCGTAATGCAGCAGGTTTCATGGTTTTAGAATATGATCCCCTCGATGCCATCATGTCATGTAGAGGTAAAACGAATTATGACGATAAACTTTTCTGCGTATTTATCCTTTCTTGCCAATAAAATGGAAAGCAGTATATGAGTAAGTTCCGGATTTTCAAATGGCGAGGCGCCGAAAAGTATTTAGCGAAAGGGGGGGGGGGGGCTATAGCGATAGTATGTTCGCTTGCTAACAGTGATGAAAACTATTTTTTGATATTTTTACAAATCTTATCTTCGCAAAAATAAAAACGCATAATAGGCCACAAGTAAATAGTTATTGCTTTAAAACAGCGGTCCCATGTGTTTTTTGAAAAGGGCCGCATAGACGCTTTCTAAAGGAGGGGGGGGGTGATGAATTTTCTAAGGGAATTGCCTTCCTTTCCTAAACAGTAAAAATCAATATTAGCAGGCAGAATAAAAAATCTTCTGATGGTCATTAAGTGGGAACTTACTTGGAAAATTATCGAAATAGGACAAAATAGGAGAAACTACATTCATGCGAATCAGAGGAACGACATCTATTGGCAAAACGACAAATACAATTTGAAAAGAATGCATTCATTAATCCTTCAGTTCAAGCCCGAGTTCTATGGAGTAGCGGGTTTAAGATGTCAGCTTTGAGCGTAGCGATACGGAAAACCACCTCTTTAGTGACGGATAACGCGGAATGTGCATAAGAAATTATACTGAAAGTATATGCTGCTAGTGTGTTAACATTTCGTTAAGTTTTATCTTTATTTTCCGGAAGTATTAACGAATCCTGAATTAGTATGAGCTTTGGTATACTAAAATAAACATATACCGGGTTATTTTTCTGTATAGCGATCTCATTTAACTTTTTGGCAGTAAAAAACAAAAATATTGCTTCATTGATGCATTAAGAATACTTTGTCGTAAAATGGAAGTTTTAATCTGAAATCTATTTCAACGTCGACCCTGATACAAACTTTCCAACGAATACGAATGGTTATGATATCCGGTCCCATCACTGAAGATTCTGCACAATTTTTTTTATTTATTTTTATTGTGAAATTTAAAAAAAAAATATTCAAATGAAAACTAAATGCTTATTTATTTTAATTTGCAAAAGAATGTTATTTTCTTATTAAGTAAAGAAAATGAAATCGAGCCTAAAATGCTTCGTTGCGCACAATGAGAGTGAATGAGTGAGTGGAACGGAGTAGGGTGGAGGGCATCGCCGTGACACTGCAGAGAAAGCCCGGTAGCGATGCTGAAAGGGTCGTGAGTCAAGTCATTCCCTTTCCGTCCAGTTTTTTCCCTCCCATTTTTTCCTCTCATCGTATTATAATAGGGGGCCCTGAACCGGACTCATCTGTCTTCCATCTTTTGTTGAGCACGAGCTGCCTCGGAGCGCATCGCCCGCCTCGGCCACGCCGTACGGCAGAGGGAGAGGAGCGGTGCCAAGGGGAGAAGAGTTCAAGTCCACTACGACATCGCGTCCCATTGACGTCATAATAGCCTCCATTCTCATCAACAACTCCTCTCTCTTTGTTGTCGCATTCAGTTCAACTAATTAAGGAGTTTGCGATAACGGTTAATTCATATCCACACGATTTTCATTTGTCTACCATTAATCAGGTAATAACTTAAGATTCGTGTCACCTTCCTCCTTAATTAATAGACTGGCTCGAACCCTTTCTACTTCTACTCTCACTGCTTTTTTCTATTATGTCTTGTTTCTTGTTTTTAAAAACATTTCTTGTTAATAGTTCAATGTTTCTGATGGTTCCACTCCCACTTTAAAATAACGTTAACAATAAATAAAGATGGAGAGATTTTTGGGTGGGACTTTTGCATAGGTGAATGGCAAAAGCAAGCTCCGCATTAATTTAAGGATTAAGGCCTGTTAAGAAAATTAATTTCTACGGGTTAAAAACCTGTAAAGACGAGACGAGACTATACATTTCAATTTTAGGTGACTTCTGAAACCTAAGTTAATTTTTATTTATATTAGAAGCCTCCTACAGACGAAATTAGAAACATTCTTACATGAACGAGTAAACGAATCTTAATATTTATGCTCATCTGTAAATGTCCATTAATGTTTATGTTTTATTCATAAAAGAGAATCCATCCTATCACGATCCTCATAAGTTGTTGATCTTTTCGACGGAATTCATTTTCGTTAAATATTCTTTTCATATGCGTATAAATAATTACTCAAACAGCAAAACTTCTGAGAAGAAATTCTGCTAAGAACAATTAATGAATAATAGGACTGAGGATGATTATAATTCCAGAAAATGATTTATGGTCATGCATTTATTTTCCACTTTATCTTCCTTTACAGGCAGGCATTTGTTCCATCTTTTTTTGCAAGTTCTGCTATTACCGTTGGGAAAAAAAATAAATTTCTTCACTGAATAATCATCCATTCATTTGCCTCGCCATTGCTTCAATGCAGTAACGCGAAGTGGATAGATCGCCCATACGCAAAAAAAAAAAAAAAAAAAAAAATACAAAAACTTCCCTTTTTTGAAACTTGCACGGTTCCCAAATAACCATTCGAAATCGATATATAATACTCCTTAGTAATTACAGGGCAATCCAAAAATAAGTTTTAAAACTGCAGTGAATCACAAAGCGTATGTAAGTAATCTGATATGGTTTGCGCAGAAATGAACAAGGAGAAATGGGATTTTTTAAATTCAAAAAGAAGAAATTTAATACCAGAATAGTTACATTTCTGAACACCAGATGTCGCCATAGGAGATTGCGTAGTTTATGACAAAGTGTGGAGGGAGGGATACGGTTCACACAGAAGAAATGCTTAGAATTTTCAATGAGGTGCCCCTCATTTCAAGAACATGAAAGAGTCCTTCAACGTGGCCAACGGACTGCTCAATGTCTGTACATCTTTGGGTTCAAAGAAGCACGAGATGGGGGTGGGGGGTAAAGATTATATATCACTAATGGTCACCTATCCAATGACTACGGAACTAGTGGTACTTAACTTCACACAGCTAGTTTGCTCTGCGAAAGCTCGCTAGGCCTTAGCCTTCCCCCCCCCCCCCAACGCTTACATATAAATCTGGAAATATCCAAACCATTCTCTCCCGTTATTTCTTTTGGATTTAGTATTTGATTCAGTCAAGGAAAGTGAATTGCTAGTATTTTAAATTTGTTTTTAGCTTGAGCGTTCAGTGGAAGATTTGAGTTTTAATCTGAACCCTGTGTAACATTTCATTAATATAGTGTATAATGCTATTCTTCAAAGTAGTCTTCTGCAACAGTTATTGCAACAGAGTTCTCAATGCTACCGTCCTTTTTGGGAACGGCTTTTGGGAAGCCTTCAAGCGTTTGAAAAGGGGTTCTTCATCAGGCGTTCGTCAGATGGGTATTGTGGATGAAGAATGGCTAAAAACTGACGAACCAGAAGGAAAACATGCATCTTTGTGTTAAAATATCCATTAACCATTTCGCCAAGCGTCAGGCTTCTCCTTCCGTACTGACTCACGTATGGACCATACAGTCCTGGAAAAAATGATAGGAACTTTTATGTTTTCAACATAACATTTTTAATAATGAATTTATTTCAACGAAACTTTACACACTTGTGCCCACACTGCATTGACACCACTGGTTTCAATTCAGTCAAAATATTTAAAAAATTAGTTTGAGCCACAACCAGTTTTTGAAAAAAGGATGGAAAAAAGAGTGGAAAAAATGATAGGAACTAAATGAATAATCTGTCCCCCCCCCCCAAACTGGGAATGTGAGACCTTCTCACCATTGCATATTAATGAAATTCTGAACAAGAAGACATATCTCTGATAAAATAAAACTTGTTCACTAAGTATCTTCAAAATGGGACGTGGTAAACAACTTACCCATTATGAGAGAGGAAATATCATGGCATATAAAGAACAAGGCATGTCAAAAGCAGAAATTTCTCGTTTGATTGGAAGGTCCAAGAAAGTAATTTCATCTTTCCTGAAAAATCCAGAATCATATGGTACAAAGAAAACGACAGGAAGGCCTAAAGCACTTAGTGATAGAGGCCACCGTCGAATTCTTCACATGGCAAGCAACAAGCAAATTTCTGCCAACTCCATCAAATAGGCGATTGGAACACAGGCTCATTGAAGAACTATTAATAACTATCTCAACCAATGTCCTCATCTCCAACGCCAGAAAATTAAACAGAAACTACCTCTTACCAACCAGCACAAAGTCGATCGTCTTCAGCTAGCCAAACAGCATCAAACCTGGACTTCCGAATGGAACTCAGTCATCTTTAGTGATGAAAAAAAGTTCAACCTCGATGGCCCCGATGGTTGGAACTACTATTGGCACGATTTACGAAAGGAACCAAAGCACTTTTAGAAGCTCATCCAGGGTGGCGGTTCAGTTATGGTTTGGGGGGCATTCAGTGCCAGTGGAAAGGTGGAATTAGTGTTTGTAGATGGACGCATGAACAGCGTCAAATACCAAGAAATGCTTCAGAAGTATGTTATCCCTTTTGGACCAATCATCGGAGGCCAAGATTGGATAGTTCAGCAGGATAACGTCCCATGTCACGTTTCCAAATCGACTATGGAGTGGTTCAAGACCAAAAATATCAGGGTTATGAAATGGCCTGCAAGAAGTCCAGACCTTAACCCCATCGAAAATCTCTCGGGAATCATGGTTCGGGCTGTTTATAAGAACGGGCGGCAGTTTGAGAATGTCCAGAGTCTCAAACAGGCTGTTCTTGAGGCTTGGGAAGAAATTTCGTGCAGAACTCTTGAAAAACTAATAGAATCTATGAAGGACCGTGTGTTTCATGTGATCAACAAAAATGGTGGATTTACAAAGTATTAAATACGAGCAAACTGAAGGTGTTCCTATCATTTTTCCCACCCTTTTTTTCAAAAATTGGTTGTGGCTCAACTAATTTTTTAAATATTTTGACTGAATTGAAACCAGTGGTGTCAATGCAGTGTGGGCACAGGTGTGTAAAGTTTCGTTGAAATAAATTCCTTATTAAAAATGTTATGTTGAAAACACAAAAGTTCCTAACATTTTTTCCAGGACTGTATTTGACATGTTTATAGTTTTTCGTCGATTTTATAATGGTCTATGCAGCTTTTCACCAAGTTTAATAGAGGTCTTCTTTAAGGGCCACTCAAAAAAATAGTTCAATTCAAATCATCTTTTCCAAAGATCGTGCCAAAAATTGAAGTGTTTCTGCTGCTGACTTATCAAGATTGGCACAAAATTTCAACAAATACAGTGTTCATTAATAAAAATTAAAAAATCCCTTAAAAAATAAAAAAAAAATCCGTAAATTAAAATATTTCTTTGTGGATTTGTCGTTTATGTTTTTTTCTTCCTTTTATAAATACACTGTTCTTCAATAGTTACATCTTTAAAGAAATTGCTGGTGAAAGAAAATACAGGAAAACTATCACTTTCAAATGAAATGATTTGTTGACGCAAATCAATGGCAGTGAACTGATGCCGCTTCAATACTTTCCGCCTTCACTTACCAAATGTTGTGATGTGCTTGCGGTAATTTTTATTTTTTTTTTTATCAAATTCTTTTATTTCTGTAGGAAACGCAAGAATTTATTTATCGAACTAAACTATCAATTTCAGAATAAACGTACTTTTTGGTCTAATCTCATGGGCCTTTAGTCATACAGTATAGAATAAAACTACTCGAAATTCTCATGCTATAGTTGTGTTTGACCCGGTTATTGGAACATTTAATGACATTAAAAATAAAAACTATTGTTAATGGCCTATCTGAAGGCCTCTTGCTTGGTCGCTTGGGGCTACTGATTTATATGCTTTCCCCTGCGGTATTGCGCTGTTCGCTTTCTCTTCAATCGCTAAAGTAGTTTCATGTGGTCTTACACTGTCTCGAACAGAAAATAAATTCATTAGAAAACTTGACAGTACTTTTTTAATCAAATAGCACGCATTAATGAATTTTAAGTTTATTTATTAATGTATAAAGTTTGTTCTATGCAACTACCGTAAATCTCTGAAGAAACTATGCCTTTTATCATTCTGCTTCACGAAAAGAAAAGTTGAAGAAAGACTAAGTTGTCACGCTCAAATTTTTCCTACAAAGTTTTTCTTACAGAGTTATAATAAGAAATCGGTTTAATAAACGATTGCCTATCCTAAAATGAATAAAATCAATATTCTTTATTAGATAAGGATGTATGTCACGTGCGCATGGAAGGCGCGGAGTCTTGAAAGCCTGTAACTATTACAGTTAATGGATTACCAGTAACCATTTCTAGTCGGTGATGATTCGAAGAAAAAGTTCTTCGTACGGTATAACAGATCCAAGTAAGCTGGCAAGAGACCAGTAAATGAAGAATGAGCAATTTGGAACAAGGACTTGGCAAGGAGCTAGCACTATCGGTGAAATCGTCCGTTTCATCCGGAATCCTGGCAAAGACAAAAGTCAAACGGATTACTCGGCGTTTCCAAGGAACCGAAGAGGCTTTCCGATCCGGCGAAATTTCAAAATATTGTGTATAAATATATAAATACTTTTAAATGTGTAAGACTCTTCCTGATCACGCTATCTAACATTACCCTTAAGCCTGGGTCATACTGGCGTAAAACGCCGCGTAAATACGCCGACGTAACGACGCCAGTGATGTCACTTCCGCTAAATAGCTTGGCGCCGCGCTTTACGCCGAAAGGGTGGTTTACATAGACGCACGAACGCATGCGTTTCTGCGATTCTGCGTCGAATCGCATATCCCATGGTGCATCAGGCCGATTTACATGCACGCATGAACGCATGCGATACTGCGATACTGCGTCGAATCGCACGTCGCATGAAGTTCGAGGGGTTTAAACTTTTTAACGCTGCGTTACTGCGATTCAGGCCCCCTTTCCAAACAAATGTACTTCAACATATGTATAGCTCACATGTTTCGATGGTATCTGGCTATAAGAACCTCGTATTAATCTATTTCTTATAAAATGAATTACAAATAATAAAAATTTTCTCATTATAATCTATTTTTTAAATTTTATCTTCTGTTTCAAATACTTTATTGTCATTTTTGAAGCATGTCTTTCTTATTAATCATAAATTTCTTATTTGTTTCTGGTTGTTCCATCGTTTTGGAAATAAGGGATCGATTGTCTTATTTTCCCACTTTTTTAATTGTTTGGAAAATTTAAATCTCTTTAAATTTAATATCGTTGGGGAAAAATTATTACATTTCATTAATTTGATTTTAATTTTAATTCCAATCCCAAAACACACACAAATAAATTATAAACCAAAATCCTAATAGACAACAAAAATTACAGAAAATGTTTTTGTACATAGTAAGCTGTGTGTAATTTTTTACTGTATTTAAGAAATTTTGGTTTGTAACTTATATTTTGTATATTGCGTTTGAATAAATATAAAATTAAATTAATTTTTTTTAATATTTTCCTTTTTTTCGACGAATTTTTAAAGTTTTTACAAATTGGTTTCATACAGCTTTACAAGAATTTCATACATTTCTAAGTAGATTTAATACAATTTTATTAATAAAATTCAAACATCAAGTACTAATATTTGAAAAAATGGTAGGAAAATTCTGTGACCCGGATTCGTACCAGGAACCACGAGTTTTAATAGATTTAATACTTTTTTAAAAGAATATAATACCATTTTAAATGAATTACCGGTGAAATACCCCCTCAGTACAGAAATACGGAAGAATGATTTTTTTTTATTAATACTATATTGTATATTTTAGTATAACTATACAGTGTTTAACTGTTACTCTTTATGTTACATTTTGTTTGTTTGCAATTTGTTTATGTTACAATTTTGTTTTCTGTAATTTAATTAAAATAATAAAAAATAAACTATCTGTGAATTTACTAAAACAAGATTTCAATAAAAATGTTTTTTCTTACTTAATTTTGGTAATTAAACTCCATTTACACTGAAATAAAACATATGTTTTATTTATTTAAAATTGTATTAAATCTATTTAGAAATGTATGAAATTCACGAAAAACTGTAATTTATTGTTTTGTAATTTATTTTTCTTATTCATTTTAATTTTATATATTTGCAAAAATAATGGTTATTTTATAAGAAACAGATTGATATATTCTTGATTTCGATAAGGAGCCATGAAAATAAAGAAGGGAATCATGTATTAAACAACAGACATCGAGGACTCCACTTTATTTGCTGTGCTCTTTGCAGAAATAGCACCCCCTCCCCTCCCCTGTCGGTCCAGTGGAAGCACCGACACTGCTATATATATGAATTTCTTTAGTGATTGTCAGTTCAATCACATCAAGGAGCTTTATATCAATACATATGGACAGTCTAGTGGTATATTTTTTCTAGATGGCTAAAAACGTCATTAAAAAAGGCACGAAGAAACATCGTCGCTGATGCTTCGCTAAACAAGACGCCATGTTGCTTCGAGAACTTTTCAACCCATGAGCACTTGCGCAATGAGAATCGGAGCGAACGCACGTGGTGCATGTGAACCGGAGCCTCCATTTTGCAGACGCAGCGTTTCATCGCACAGACGCACACCGGCTAATCGGACAACGCAGTTCGCAGCAACGCATGCGTTCGTGCGTCTATGTAAACCACCCTGAAGTTGAATTTTGTTCAACTTTTTACGTCGCGTTAGATCATACGCCGAACATCCAGCCAATCAGAAGAGCGATTGGCCCGCCATCAAGATGGCTGACAAGAGAGCGATGTACAATAGCGAATGCTTTGTAGAAATGGTGAGGAAGTTTAGCTGTCTGTATGACAGGCTTTTAAAATACTGCTAGACTTTGTGATAAAGGTCGATACTGTTGGCATTCATGCTGAAGCTACTTCAAGTGATGTCGTGCTCTAAGGCGTGGTTTCCACATGCGTAAATACAACGGCAGAAACCATAAGGCAGAAAATGTTCTGACGTCAGTTCCTGCTTTCTTCCTGCTGCCCGACAGAAAACTCCTGTGTTTTTCGAGTTGGATTGAGCCATAGCCTACAAAGATAAAAGAATTTTCTATCAGGCAGAAAGAAGAGAGCAGGAAGTGATATCAGAATATTTTCTATCTTGTGGTTTCTGCTGTTGTTTTTACGCATGTGGAATCCACGCCTAAACCAATAGCAAAACGACATCACAAATTGCGCCGCGTTATATGCTTTCAGTTTGAACAGCTGAACGCCGACGTTTTTTCTGCGACGTATTTACGTTGGCGTATTTACGTGGCGTTTTACGCCAGTGTGATCCAGGCCTTAGAGATAAAGCTCTTTGTTGTGAAAATACAACTTCTACCCTGACCAACGTTGGTTCCGAAAATTCTGGGCGGGAGTGACGGACCTGGCAGATGTGCCACGCGGCACACCGCCCAAAGTGTTGAATGACGCTGATCTGAAGCGATCTGTGGAAGAGGACCCATCAAAAACTGTTCGGGACCTTTACAATGATCCTTGCTTAAATCATGTCTTATGACACAAACATTTTGAGACAATTGTTTGAAGACAAAACTTTCTAGCATAAGCCTAGAAAATGTTAATGACGTTACCCTTCCCCCGAAATGGTTCACGCCGTTAGCTGGTCTTGTTTTTCTCTGTTTAATGTGTACCCTGTTCATCTGTTAACAGGTATCAGCACACCTGTGGATGCCATGTCGAACCTTATCAACTTGCAAAAAATAAAATTGTTGGCGCCCGAGCTGATGCACCTGTAACAAATACCTCAGTTTATTAGATTTATCGAGAATAACAATTTCGAACACTGTTAAAGGTAAAATATCTTTTGCTAAACACTGTAAGATGTGGCAATTTAACCCTAACGAAGGATCCAGACGACCATTTAAAGAAGATTGTGACGTCTAAAAAGACAACTGCTACTAAAGTGACTGTAGAGATGAATCTGCGTCTTCGTAAACCCATTTTGTCTGAAATGATACGAAGTAGCTTCATAAACACAATATTCATGGCCAAGTTGCAATCACCAAGCGATCACCTAGATGAATACAACACGGAGAAAACAGTAGTGTGATGAGCACAATTCCTCGACTACTGGTAAGTAAAAACATGCCGTCGGGGTTCATGAGTGGACCATTGTGGAGAACCCTACGGAAGCTGACAATTCTGACTTGTCTAATTCCAACGGTGAAACCTGCCATAGGTTCCTTTACACGTAATTTGGGCAGCCATAGCGAAGTTTTCTGCCCAATTAAAAATATGACAGAGACAGTATCTGGAAAGGATTATGAACAAATTTTGCGCAACTAGGCCACTTCATTGTTTGCACAAAAACTGGCACTAACCAATTTTTTTTCTAATTTTACGGGATATTTCCATTATTGTGTCTGGCCCTCATACATAATTCAGCCATTCTAGTGAAATTTGTTCTGCACAATTCTACACAATGTCTTCCAGTTTCTTTGAAAACAGATTTGGCGATACATCATGGAGGTAATCCGTAAGCTTAAATTCCACAACCATTTCAACAAAAAAATGGTCCACAGTATTCTTCAGCTATTTTATGGAGAAGAGAGTCTTTTGAGTATCTTACCAAAGCATACACTAACTTCAACTTTAGGTAAGTCCCTGCATTCTTTTAAACAATTTCGGAATCGTATGTATGATAGCATTCACACACATTTAATTCATTCTTATGTCTATTTATACAACTCCAAGCACATTATATATCTGAGCATGGATTCTAATTCATTCAAATGAATGTTTTGTGCGGAGGTTTCATTGCCACGATTTCGTTAAATACTTCGCACCTTTGAGGCTATCACACTCGTTAATCTGGGTTCCTTAATGAACAAGTTTATAATAATAACCCTAAAACATAACCATTTGTTAAATTTAAATAACAAATTAGATTGATAAGAGGGAGTTAAACGAAAACAAAACTGATTTTAAAAATAAATTAATTTTAAAACATAACGGAATTGAAAAGGATGATTTTATTACGTCAGGATTTCGTTTTAATTCGACTGATGATGAAGGTATGGAGGTTGTCCATTAATTCAGGTTCGTTTTGAGGGTTGGAGCGTGGGACGAAAAGCTCAGGGTGGGGATCCGATTCGGTCGACCCGGGGCGAAGAGGCATAAATCTCGGGCCGAGGACCCCCGGCCAATGAATGGATCCACCCCCGCACACAAAATGCGACCTTTGACTGACACGGAAGAACCTGTGGCCGATCTGCCCGCGCCAAATAAATCTCCTCCACCGTTCCCCATTACACACAGCTCCCCAGGAATTAAATAAGGAACAAGAAATGAGATTCCTTTGAGAAAGAAAAAAGGGTTAGATATGTCTACCTATAATCGCTGTTGACATGATTTACAATTATGAACAACATTGCAAGAATACAAAAATACAAGAATATAAATTTAAGTGTTAAGTGATAGAGTGGCGGAAGGAGGGGGGAAAAGATTTATCTGAGTGAAATAATTTCATGCGTATTTATATCCAGAATTATGCATGGTTTTCTTGTGTTTTATGTCCCAAGATAAGAAATGAACGAATGAAATAAATAAGAAGGAATGAAGGCCATAAAAGTAGACTAACAAATCGAAGTCTCGATGGATTAATATTTACACTTGCTGTTAAAAGTAAACTAGAATCCTCTAAGCTTTTAAATAAGATTTTGATAATTTGAAAATGCTTTCTTACCGTCCCGAATATTTTAATTATGGAATGAGACGATCAGGGCCTTTAGACTTGGTCTCAGAGTTTTATTTAAAATAAGAAAAAATGATATTAGAATATTAAAAATTAGCAATTAAAATTAAGTTTAATATCATTGATTTAATTTTATCATAAGTTTTAATTCTAATATAACTTATTATAATTCGGTAAAATATTTTTATCAGCCTAGATGGAGGGAAATTCGGCAGGCTTAAATTAAATTTTTTGTCACAAGTGAAGAATACAGGTTGTTTCATAATTGGTGTTCCGTCTTTAGGTCCAAATAACGGCTCAAGGAGAACAGATTGGGGGAAAATGAATATTGATTATTTTGTTTTAATGTCCCCTAATTCAGAATAAAAACATTTCGCGTCCCTGGGGGTGTAGGGGTAAATTTTGAAAATTTTAATTTTGTAGGGGTAGGGGTTAGACCCCATGTGTTATTTAGAAAGTTGTAGAGCATCATGTAAAATGTGGGTTTAGCAAAAACCCGGTGAAAAAATGTCATGCCCTGCCCTCTTTATCGAGTGGGTAAAGTGAAAGGTATGGCTAGCGGATGTGGACGAAAACCATACTTATTAGAAAACAGTAGAGCCTACATTTGGAAAATTAATGAGAATGAATGAGTCGTTATCCTGAAAAGCTAATAATACTGTTTTCTAATACATTTTCAAATGTACTGTTTTCTAATAAGTAATAGAGTTCTAATAAGTTTCTAATGAGTTTTTCTGTTTTTGTCTACATTAGCTAGCCATGCCTTTCACTTTACCCACTCGATAAAGAGCAGGGGATGAGATTTTTTCACCGGGTTTTTTGCTAAACCCACATTTTACATGATGCTCTACAACTTTCTAAATAACACATGGGGTCTAACCCCTACCCCTACAAAATTAAAATTTTCAAAATTTACCCCTTCACCCCCAGGGACGCGAAATGTTTTTATTCTGAATTAGGGGACATTAAAACCAAATAATCAATATTAATTATCCCCCAATCTGTTCCCCTTGAGTCGTTATTTGGACCTAAAGACGGGACACCAATTATGACTTACCCTGTATATTTGGTAAGTTAAAATGCTCATATTAACAAGAAAATTATTGTTTAGTAAAAAAAAAAACCCATAACATTCACTGGTTCATTATACAGTTTCGCGTATCACTCTAAATGTTAAATGTTACCAGATTCAGGCCTAAGTGTAACTTTAAATAAATTTATAGTTGAAATATGTTGAATTCAAAATCGCTGGTTCAGATAAATAACATTCGTTATGGTGATATTGATCAGGGCATTCTTATTTGATGGTTACAATAAATTGATCAATTCTATTTTAAATGTTGGTACAGAAGGATTAGATTATTCAATTATGTATAAACAATACAATTTTCTTGTAAGTTAATTGTAATGTTATAAAATTTTCCTCTTTTTTTAATAAATTTATGGAAATTAAAATCTATAAAATCATGTTACGTCTAGCTGTTTTCATCGATGCTAATTTTCTTATGAACTTTTTTCTGTCTGGCGAATTGTTACTGTGCTTTTACATTTTACCAAAACACTTCACTTACTTCTGAAAGAAATTAGTGCTGCTGTGGAAATTAATTAATTAAATTAAATAGATGAGAAAATAAACTAAATAAAACGTTTTTCAAACCCTCTTTTTATTCTGAGTTCATAATCAGACTGAGATCTGTTTTTAGAATTATATTTAAATTGTGATTATTATATTATTGATTTTTGTCTTTTTTGTAATAAATTTTTAATTGTTGGCTAAGTTTATTTTTTTTTTGATTATTTTTTGATTAGATGCTTGACCAAATTTCTTATATTTCTATGTTGGATTTGGCTAAGTTGTTAGAATAGGAGTTCATCGCAACACCGGGAAGACTTAAGTCAAGAACTGAAGACTTAAAATATCAACAAGAACATTTATCAATATAAAAAAGACAATTCTAGAATGGTTAAAATATTTTAATAACTATGTTTCTTTGTTAATTTATATATATGTTAATTATATATATAATTTTATTAAAAAAAGAAGAAAAATTTATAACAATACATTTAACTTATAATGTTTAATTACCTCTTCAGAAACTCTACATAAATATATTCTTCTTGTATAAAATTTATTTGTCTTTATAAGAAAAATCCAACTGAGAATAAGTCTGAATGGCCTAGAAAACCTATTTGAATATGTTTCCTCCATAAAATTTTATTTTCTTCAATCATCATCTTTGAACATCAAGTCCAGTTTCTTTTCCAACATCCTCGTAGTTCCTCCTAATTATATCTTATTAGTCTCTTCATACTTTATCTCTTGGACATTATACAAAAATAACGAAAATTTGAAAATTCTAACCATGGAACGTTAAGCAATACATGGGTATTTTCCAATAGCTGTATAACAGCTGATAACAACCTAATACTTGATAACTACTATTTAGTGAACTTTATTCTCATCTATTTTATTCATCTTACTTATCTTAATGTTTATTTTCATTTACCTATTATATTTTATACAGAGTCCGCCAAATGTATACAGACTTTAACAGTGGCCAATAGTTTAAAAAGTGTATATCAGCTGATTTTGTTGAAAAACTGCCAGAGTAAAAATAAAGGAGAAAATGTTATCAACTTAAAAAAAAAAAATAAAAACTGACAAATCTGGGAGGACCATTAAACTATTGTTTCGCATTAAAGATTTACTGAGTGAAAATGGCAATTAAGCTGTTTAAAATAAACGAGTTGGAAATTAATCAAACAAACGGGGAAGAAAAAAACAAAAGGGGAGAAATGAGACAATATTAAAAATCACGTTTCTAAAGTGTAAGGATGAGGAAAAAAAACCAGTAGTTGAAGAAAAACACTTCATTAGAGAGAGCGAGTGAGAGAGAAAGGTGCGAATGTAAGGGAGAAGTGGGAGGAAAAGAGCGGATCGAACTAATGAAATGGCGTTGCGGAGGCACGATGCCAATTAATAGGTTGCAATTCAATTTCGATCCGGCGAAAAATTCCACAGCCATTAGGTACTAGTGGCAGAAAAGAACAACGTAGGAGCGTGACGAGCACATCGTGGGAATCGATGAGAAGGAGAAGTAAAAAAAAGCATTTTTTAATTCCCGAAGCTCTTGCCTTCGATCAGGTAGTTGCAGTGCCTATGCCGCCGAACGATTCACTAAACCCCCGACTCGTTACCAACCAATTACATCGAAAGCCACGGAAGCTAGCGACCAAAACCACAATGCCATTCTTCTGTTCTAATAGAAGGAAATGCGGAATGATTTTTTTTTTCATTCTTTCAAGTACAATAAACTGCTATCTTTTTTCTTACTAATTGAATTCGAATAGTGAGGAGGGAAGAGAGAGAAAGATGAAAAAAAGATACCATCGGTTGAATCTTTTCAATCTAACTTCCTAAAATTGAATTCAATTTAAGATAATTGCGTTGAAGATTGAATTTTTAATCTTAATCTTATTCGAACGGTTTAATTTAATTTCGAAAATTTTTCTCTGAAACGATAGTATAATGCAGTCAACACATTTGTAAGCATGATTTCTATTTAATTTTTAAAAAATAAATAGAAACCATAAAAACTAGGTGAAACATTTTCAATTTCTTTTTTTTAAAGTAATGAACAAATACCGGCACTTACAAACCAAGTTTTGCATAGTTTTCCCCGGGGACCATTTTACTGCGTTTGGCCTTAAGAAAGCAAAACTAGGACAGATCACCAAACCAATTAGCCAATGAAAAGGGCAAACGATTTGATTCAAATATAAATTTTACGAGAGAAGTTCAGTTTGTAAAATTTAATAGATTGCTTCCCCAAGGTCAATTCTTGGTGGAAAAGTAAAATATTTAATAAAGAGCACACTTTAACCTTTTCGCATTTGCTCATTTAGTGCATCCTCTTCCGTTAGTTCGCAACCGCAACAAACCCAATAAGCTTTCAAAATGGATTCTGTAAGTGGTGTGCATCAAAACAAAGAGCAGTAATTGAATTTCTTTTAGCAAAAAATGAGACAATCACAAACATTCATGGAGCGCTTAAAATACAGTATTAATGGAGAGATGTTAGTGGATATCAGTTTTTGGGAAATCGACTGTCGTCATCGGAAGATAGTCAAGGGAAAGAGATGGACTTGCATAGTGGTACTTCAAAGACATACAGGTTCTGGCTTCTACGTGGCTAGGACCGTATATTTTCAAGAAGAAAGCGTAGAAAAATTAATTTTTGGTACCAAAATATTGGGGGAGGGGATTAATCGATTATTCCACTCAGGGCTCTCAATCTTACGGTTTGACAATAAATAAATCAAGCCTAATTTTCGGAGTGAATTACACATTTTCACAATATTTGACGTATAAAATATCATGCTAAACGCCAATAAAAGACTTACTCTATATTAGCTTAACCAAAAAATGGTGATGTAAGATGCTATATATAATCTTTGTTATACGTGAAATTGATTCTAGCAACATTCCTAAAAACGAAACCAACTGATTAATACTTGAATATCAACTCGAATTTTGAATGAATAGATTAGCCTGGTCTATGGTTAGATTTGCTGACGATGCTTTGTAAATACCCTTAAAAATTAAAAGCAAATAATAAATTTAAATTAAGGCTTCCTCATTCTATTAAATTTTCGCGGGTCATAAAGTCGTGAACAATACTTTTTTACAAATCAGAATTTACTGTTTATCAGCTTAATCTATAAACTTGTCTTTCCTTTTCAAAATATTCTCTGCAAGCATTTTTCCCATCGTTCTGCAAACTTGAAAATTCCCTTTAAAAAGGAATTCAATGACAGCATCTTCACAAAACGAAATAGCATTGCCGGTCACTTTGAATCTAGTATGCATGATCATGTGATAGACGCTACTGACATCACAATGCCTCAACACGTGAAGTTTGATAGATTAAGATGATATATCTGTTTTCTCTAAATCAATTAAGTCTGATCCTTCGTCTCTAAACAAGAATCAATTAAAGGAGGTCAATCGCAAATTCAAAGAGAAAATTCGCCAGACCAAATGTGCAAGAATAATAAACAGTAAGTCTAACATATTTGATTTATGGAATTGCATTCGTTCTTATAGAAGAAGTAAACAATCTTTTCCGTTAGAGAACTATACTTAAAATGGGTCGACAATCCCAACTTGCAGAATCCAACGCAAGGCTTTACTCCTATGAAATGGTGGACACACTATATACTACTTTACCTCATTTGGCTTTAAGCCAAATTAATATGGTTATTCAACAATGGAATAATAAAAATTCAAATAGAGATGGACCATTAACTATTGTGGTTATGAAGAATTGGGGTCAATTTGGGAATGTGCTTCTTCAAGAGTTGCTTCAGAAGATCTATGACTCACAGCAGTTTCCAGTCGACTTTAAGAAAACCCTCATTGTACCTATTTATAAAAAAGGCTCCACATAAGATATAGTCAACTATAGGCCCATCTGTATTCTATCATCCTTGACGAAGATATCTGAAAAAGTAAATATTGTCCAACTAACTCATATTCTGTGGTCTGTGATCTCTCACAATCAAGCTGGTAGCAGACAGCGCACCCCAATATTATTTACCATCTAAGCCATTTTTAATTATATCATTAATGCCGTTGACAAAGGTCTTGTTTGCTTCTTAGTGAACACTGATATTTCTAAAGCGTTCATCACCATTGATAGCAGTTGTTTATTAAGCAGCAACTTAATATGCTGGGGATAGATCAGATTACTCTAAACCTGGTCTAGGACTATTTCGAACACAGGATTAAGTATATTGAACAAGCTGATCGGATTATTGAACATTCTTCTTTAAGAGGCCTGTTGCAAAGCTCTCCAGCTGCGACTGCTTTCTATGCTGCTGCAACAGCCGAAATACACAATCTGTCTTTAAATTGCTATCTTAAGTCATACGTAGATGACAACTTTTTATATAAAGCCTGTTTAAGAGCAGAACCAGCTCAAACCTTTGAAATACAGCATGATCTGAGCGTGTTGAACACGTGGTATACAGCTCATGGCTTGATGTTCAATCTGTCGAAAACAAAAATATTGCTCATTGATAAAAAGAAACAGATTCCCTTACAAACTTGTAAAATTTTAGGCGTCACTTTCGATAATCATCTGTCGTTTAAAGAAGCAATTGGATTACTGATTGTTGATTTAAACCGTTTAAAATATTTGTTTAAAATTCTTAAGAAATTGTTGAACCGAAATGAAATGATAAAAACGATTAAGTCGTTCGTGGTTCCTAAGGTTGAGTATGGCGTTATAATTTGGTCGTCCGCTACTAAGGTGCTTATTACCAGAGTACAAACCGCTTATAACAATGTAATTCGGACAGCGTTTGCCATATCCAAATATACGTCGATTACTGAAATTTGTATGCCTTATGATATTCCAATACTATGTATGATCATCGACTACGCTAAGTGAAAAAAATTATATCAAGCTCTCACTAATGATCAGCATCCGTGTCACTTTGTTAGAACTTGGCTGTTGGACTCTGATCGAGATCGACAAACACAGATATAAGCTCTCGCCGACTGTTAATATATCTAGGTTCCTTGAGCAGCTCTTTCCATATAATGTCATCTCCCTATGGAATGAGCTGTCATTTAGTATAAAGAATCAGATAATTAACTGCACGTTGAAGTCGTGCATGAATCATAAGAAGCATGTTTACAAGCTGTTTCAGCAAGCTATACAGGGGAATTAGATCTATATTTAATGCATTACATATCCCTTAGTGGAATGCAAATAATAATAATAATAATAATAATAATAATAATAATAATAATAATAATAATAATTAATTCTGATTTGTAAAAAATTTTGCTCAAGCGTTTAAGTATGAGATCGTCTTGCAGAGGATGACATGGTGTCTCAAAATAGTCCTTGCTGATTTCTTCAGGTTTTATAAATATGCATTTGACACAAGAAAAATTGTTTATCGGTAATAAATACAAAACTTTTGTTATTTTCTTTTCGTTGACTTGTTATTTTAGCCATCCCTTTCATTGTTTGAGCTTATAAAAGCTATAGTAAAATTTTATCAGTCTACTATATTTGCATTTTAAGAATTTTCTAAGTATAAAATTACAATATACAGAAGAAAAAACTATATACTATCCAACAAACTGGTTATTTTGCAGGTTTGGGTTCTCGTTCTTTAAACGTGACTATGTTTACCACGAGTTTAAAGAAAAAATATCTCGTGACAAAGATACATAGTGACAGCTTTAATCTTCTTCGACGCAGCTAAACAGTCATCGAGAATAGATTTAAGTACTTGTTGGCTTGGGATGGATAATTTACGCGTTGGTCTTCTCCCTATACGTGCTCAAAAGTTTTCATTTAAATTAATAAACCAGCTGACGAGTAAACACACAAAAAAAAAAAAAAACTTACGCAGGACTTAATTTATATTTTGAAGGAACAACACCGGATGCAAGACCGTTATCTCTCCTATAATGAAGACGAAACGAATGAAGGAAGAAAATAAAAAAAGATTTACTCCAATGCTAAATTAGGAGGAGACATCGTCAATGTCGAGATAGGATGAAAACTTTAATTATCATTTGAGCTTTTTTTCCCATTCAATAAATCCTAAGGTATATTTTTTCTTTTCCTTTCCTTTTACTTTCGAACTGCTTCTTTTTTTATTTTTTTAACCTGGCGGGCATCCGATGCTGAGACGGCAGAGTAAGCAGCGAGCGAACGAGCGAGTCTTCGTCCTTGTCGCTAGGCGTCGTTGTCGTCGAAGGCTTTCTCCCACCCCCACCTCCACCCCACCCCCACCTCCACCCCACCCCAAATCGACTTTAATTAAGTCGGTTGGAATGAACTTAATTAGCCCTGACTGACACTTGGGAGAAAAATTTCTCAGGGTAATTAGAAAACGTGAAGATTAAATTGGGTTTTGCATTCCCCTTTCTGTCTCATTTTGTCTGTTACTCCCTCACTCACTCTCCTGTTTTTCAAAAACTTTCTTCGTCTTGTTTTTCAAATCCTTTCGAGGACATTTCTACAAAGGAAAACGACAGAACACGAAGGAAGTGGTAGACTCCGATGAAAGGTGCAATGTCATATAAAAGACGAATTTTAACTCATATACGAGAATGTTATTTTGTATCGGCAATAATTAATCGTACAATTTCAGATATTGAAGAAAATTCCCAGAGAAGAGATGGTTGTTCCTCTGGATGAAGCCTGGATATGTCTGAAGGAGACCAATAAATGAGGCGCCATTTCTACTGATACAGGGATGACAAAGACCGCGCAGATTCTGTAATTAATGTAAAGTAAAGCTTTTCAAAACTATTTCTTGGTGGTGGCTAGATAATATTCCCGGAGACAACTGAGAATTCATCAAATATGCAGTAACACCAAGGTACTTCCTGGAGAAGACCATGGACCCGTACATTGTATGCTGAAAATATCTTTTCAGACTTCGAAGAGTTCTGGATCCACACGGATAAGGCATCGAGTCATTGCAAGGTCTTCCATACGCTCTTATTAGAGGAAAGCATATGAGGCTGGCATATGCCTCATCCCATTATCGTCCATTCTTGTGAAATCTCCCGATGATGAATTTTGTGGATTTGGACTATTGAAAGGGAACTCAGACGGCGACGACCGCAAACTACTGAGGAAATTCAGATGTGGAGCAAAATTCCATTGCGCACTTTTGACGCAGTTTGCTGCAGTAGAAACTTTGGTGCAGAACAATGTCCAGGGTCATAGCTCGCAAATACAAGAACAGAATCGGTGATATTTCTTGAAGATACAGGTAAGAGAGAATGACTGCTTTATTCTGTGTAAATACCATGTTATGCATGTCTTGCAAAGAGCCTATTTTCATCACTAAAAGAAATTATCAATATTCCATCCACCTGCACTTAATATTTTTATCAAAAATCACTTGGTTGTTTAAGTTCATCTGATTGTCACGTACACAGTTTTTATCATCAGTCATACTCATCAGAGTTTTCATAACGGAATTCATCCAGTAGTCCGTACTCTATCATTATCAACGAAAGGAATAGTTCTTGCAAGAAGAGAATGCAGCTATTTAACGAGAACACGATGTCACTGTTATCTTTTTTGAAATTTTATCCTCACCCGTCTATAGACTTGATCTGGCACCGATAAAAAATTTTTTCAATAATCTTCTAGGCATGTGCATATAACTAGGAAGTTATCTGGTTAATTAGAATTTAAAGAATTCTTTGCGAAAATTGATAGAGAACAGGTAAATGCCTTAAGTTTCAAAAGATTACATCGAAATTCAACTAACACAGCTTTGATAAATACTTTAACAGTGCATCTTTAAAAATGTCACAGCATGTGAAAAACATACGACGGGTTGAGAAAAATATCTTAATTAGAATGCAAATCAGTAAAAGATGAAGGAATAAGGTCATGCATTAAAGTTTTACTCAAAATCGTCGGTAAAGTAATTTAATGGTAAAAATGTTTACGCGAAGCGCATTTTTGCACTTTACACTTTAAAAAGAGAACAAACACATGACATCATTGGGCAGAGCTGAGAGGCCATGATCTCGGGAATCGGAGATTTCCAACTGAACATTAAATGGCAATAAAAATAAATGATACTTTATATTTTGTTGTTTTTTTTTCTAAATTACGGAGGAGGGCAACACTTCTTCGTCATTATTTACGAATTAATAAATTATTTCGCTCCCATTCCTTTGCACGGTGCGGGTTACAGGTGCGACCCTTGTGGAGAGAAATAGTTTTTCCGTCATTTTAGGTCAGTTCTCTTACTAGCCGAAAACTAATCACAGTTCACGAGGAAACTAAAAAATCCTAAGTATCAGTTATGCAATTTTTTTATTAGTTTCTTTTCCATTTCTATTTTTTAATTCTTAATATAAAATTAAGGAGGCGTTTTATATTCATTTTCTTCTTTTTAATTCTCTCTTGCTTTTTTCAACCCGTCTTTTTCATTAAACACTGTCATCATTATGTTTAATACAGAAAGCAAAATTTAATATGAGAGACCACTCACGGAGTAATCGACACTATAGGTGTCTTCTAATATGAGTCTATAAAAAGACCGAGCAGCTGCAAATACAGATTTAAATTCGAGAGAACGAGAAGGGCGAGAAGGATCAGGACATTCGTATTTCATCCCCCTCCCCTACTACCATCCCTAGTCCTGTGCTTATTCGGTTTTTTTTATTCCCTCTTTCATTATCTGATTTTTTCCCTGTATTTTTCTACCCGCCTTTCCTCTCTCTTGACCCTTTCCTTTTCTCATCCGTCAACCGTTAATGTCGTTGTATTGCAAAATAATAATGATGGATTGGGTTGGGATGTCCGCCCGCAGCTGCCAAGGGCTTCAATTAGCCATTCATCCACATTCGGCAATGGGGATGAGACACCGGAGGACCGAGGGCAGCAGCCACACACAGGCGCGCGCACGCACACACACACACACACACACACAAACACAAAACACATATTTCAGTACATACATAAAACGTTTTTTTCTCTTTTCCCTCTTAAAATGGTGAAAATGAAAGTGGAAACGAATAAGCTGACGAGGACAGGTTTTCGGGAATTTTTTTTTTCTTTAATATTAAAGGAAAAAAGTTCCCGAAAACCTGTCCTCGTCAGTTTATTCATTTTCATTTTTCATAAATTTTAATATTAAAATTTATCTCCTTCTACGTCCCATCATTCTCATTACTTTCAGTACAGTAGAAGCTACTTGTTAGGCGAGAAAATATTTAGCTCTAATAAAACAGTCTCAAAGCAACAACAACCACAAAAAAAGCAGCACGAAGCTGTTCATTATTAAATCTGCTGACACATTCGAAAGGGTGAAGAGCGAAACAATGAGAATTTGTAAAAGAATTTGTCATGACTGTAGGGTGATAATAAAGGAGGAGGTTACACCTGCAAAACGGAATTGAAATAAAAAGCTTCCCATGGACAATGAAAATTATAATCATAATGAAATATTAACGATCCTTAAGAAAATTTCCGTAATGCCTACTGGCTCTAGCAGGCCTTTAGGTTGAGGAATATTCCTCTGCAGTCTACTCACTCAAATCTTTATTTAATCTTACTAAAGAACGAATTAGTAGGGTTTTTTTAAAAAATAATCGTGAAAATTTATTAAAAACATTGTGCATAATACAGTAAACAGTCCTGGCCAAAATTACAGGACCACTCAAGAGATGCAAAATTTATTTGAATCACAATCCTGTGTGCAGTATAATTTGTAATGAACAAAAAAAAATATTTCTAAGGAAAAAACAAGTTTAAAAAAAATAACATCTTCTTTCACTTGTGAGCTACAAAACGCAATGGACAAAATTATAGGACCACCTTCAAAATAATGGATTATTCTGAATTTTGAATTTTTAATTTGAATTTTTTTCTGCCAAGAATTCAGTTATTTTCATTACTTTAGCAAACAACAAACTTCTGTTCTGTATTGAACAAAATCATCATGGGACGTGTTAGAAAATTAAGCGATGAACAACAAGCTCAAATTACTGCTTACAAAAACTGTGGAAAGAGTGAAAAAGAAATTGCTGGAATTATTGGAAAGTCCAAGATTGTAGTCCACAATTTTTTTAACTGATCCACATGGCTACGGGAAAAATCGTTATCCAGGAAGACGTCTGAAGCTGTCAAAAAGAGACAAACGTGCTTTCCTGAAAATGGCTCCAACCAGCACAGGAGTAACATCCTCTAACATCACGTCATCTCTGAACCTTCCTGTATCAGACAGAACAACTCGTCGTGTACTCCAAGCATCCACCAACCACGCTTACACGAAATATAAATCCAAGCCAAAATTAACTTCAAGCCACATGCGTGCAAGACTGGCCTTTGCGAAACAGTTTATTGGGAATCGCAAATGTGGAATCATATTATCTTTAGTGACGAAAAAAAAATTAATATGGATGGCATGATCTCAGGCAGCCAGAACAGTTTCTTTCAAGACGAGTGCAAGGCGGGGGTTCCGTTATGATCTGGGCTGCTTTTTCTGCCAACGGGAAATCAAGTTAGTGTTTTATGAAGCCGAAGTCAAATGCAGACGATTATCAAGATTTTTAGGAAATTATTTGTTGCCATTTAGAGACGAACTGAACGATCCGGACTTTGTCTTTCAGCAACGCGCCCATACACCGTACAGTATCCACTCAACAGTGGCTTCATCATCAAGAAATTCGTTTTTTGGACTGGCCAGCATGCAGTCCTGATCTCAGTCCCATTGAGAACTTGTGGGGTGATGTGGTGCAAAGCGATTTGAGGTCCGGTGGAAAGCAGTTTCACACATAAACTCAAGCAGTGTCACACCATAAAAGATTTGAAAAGTGCCATTACAAAAGCATGGGCTGATATCTGGCAGACTGAAAAATTTGGCTGAGTCGATGACAGACCGTTTAATTGAAGTGGTACGTTTAAATGGTAAGCAAACAAACTTTTAGCTTACGTTAAAATTGTTGGAAATAAATAATTACAACAATATGAATAAAAAATTTATTGTCAATGACACTGGTCCTATTATTTTGTCCATTGCGTTTTCTAGCTCACAAATGAAAAAAGATGATGCTAGTTTTAATTTTTTTTCGAACTTTGTTTTTTTCTTAGAAAACTGTTTTATACTCCATTACAAATTATACTGTATACAGGATTGTGAATCAAATAAATTCATTTTGCATCTCTTGACTGGTCCTATAATTTTGTCCAGGACTGTATAAACTAATAATACATATAATTAATTTTAATAGAGAATTTCAAGACTAATTGTATCTTTTCAGTCTTTTCTTAAAATGACTACCATTATTCGTTTGTCTAAATATTAATTTCTTTGGGGGGAAATCAATTACAAAAAAAAAATCCTCTTCACTAGAAAAGTTTCGATTAATTACATTCAATTTAAATCAACAAATGAATAAAACGGAATTTATTGCTTACTTCTTATCAGGTTGTCTTTATGATATTTTCCATAGCAACATTAAGAGCAAAACAATATCAGCATTCATGGGCAATTTAATAGAAACAAAAAAATATACATCGGCGGGCAAATCAAATCGACTCAGCCTACAAAAGAATGCACTTGGGATCGTCTTCTTAATTTTAACTTAATAAACGGGAATTAGCATTGAAATAAATTAAAGAGATAAGCCTAAATTTTTGTTAAAGCAATACGGTTATGCTTCACATTTGCCGACGCTGTTCGAAATTAACTTTCATCATCACGGGTTTTAGCATGAACCTATCCTTTTCTCTTTAACATATGTAGTAACACTAGACCAAACATGAACAAACAAATGTTGATTTATTTGCTCAGCTAAGTTTGGATAAGACACTCCCTGTGCAGAGTTATAGGCCAAGTCGGGTTTTTTTTTTGTTTTGTTTTTTTTTTCATTTTGCTTTTTGCTTATCGGTATATAAAACAACCACAGAAATATTATTTAAGCATCTTTTTAAACGTTTAATCATGGGAATTTATATGCGAGATGAAGTAGCGAGGAATTTACCTGAAAGCATAATATCTGAATTAAAATTTTAAAATATTTGCAGGCAGCGCTAACCTAAAATATGTCATCATTTTAATGTACACATCTTCTAAAGAAGGAAAATTATTTTTTATTTGATAAAGAATATGGGAGAACGAAACTTTTTAGTTAATTTTAGAAAGCAGTATTTCGTTCAAGGATAAAGGACCACACATCGAGTATTCTCATATCGATCGATAATTTAAGGCCCCTTTTCAACCCATTAAACAGGAAAGAGAACCTTTTCCAACGAGCGAGAGCACAAATTCCGATACAAGGTCTCAAGGAATGGTGCACTGTTTATTTTATCTTTTTTTCAGGAAAAAAGAAAATGTCTACTCATAATTTTATTTAATGGCAATTTTCTAGTGGAAAAATCACGCCATTTTTAAATTGATAGATCTTCCTCTTTTTCTTTTCCCTAAACGGTCTATGGGGGTTGGGCTGACGTGACGCGTTTTCAGATCCCATGACCGCAATCATAGCTCATTAGCGCTGTGAAAGAAAAAAGGAAATCACGGGACTTGTATTCCTCGGTGGAGGAACACGATACTCTCTTGTCGCTCTAAGAACTCCTTCGCTTAAGCTCACCTAGTTTATGAGAGGTATTGTGAAGCATCTAATTACAGGGTGAACTGATCAAACATATTTACATCATTATCCTGTTAGAAGCTATAATCAAGTGCATTCCATTGCCTCCAATTTACTCTTAATTTTTCGCAGCATCATAATCTTTCACACGAACTAAACCGAGGCTACCGACGAAGAAAAGTCTTTTCGGTGTTCCTTTTCACCCCTCCCCCCTCTTTTTTTGTTAATTATAAATTCTGTTATCGGTTATTCAAAAATTTATCACTTGTACAACCCTTCAAATAGATCCACTCGCTCGTTCTCTCTTTTTTCTCCATGGATCGTATCCTGTAATGGTGAATAATATAATAAACCATAACCAGCCCCTAACTCTGTTTCGCCACGAAAGGCGTTATTCGACGTTGCGTTATTAGCATATTTATGAGCGCACTGGAAATGTAAAGTGACACTTTATCGTTACTGAAACAACTAAATTTCTTTCATGACCCGAGAGAAGAAAGACCAAGAAGAATTTATCACCGTCTCCTTTTCTTATAAGAACATAACTCATACCCGTCCGTTCTTGAGTTGTTTTTTTCCTTCCCTCGTACAAATTCATTGCCACCGAAAAGCAATAAAACCATAAAGGATATGAAAGAAGAGCAGTTCAAGCAGATGAACCCTCATACATAAAAAAGGTCAAAGGCTTAAAATCGGTTGGGCGAAGAGTTGCTCCGAATCCTGTAGCATTAGAATTCCAAACAAGCGAAACAAGTAGACAGGACGAAACAACAACAAATTGCAAAATAATAAATAAAGTTGCCTAACAAAATGAAAAAAAATTTAATTATACAAAACATGCCAAAAATATGTTTCAACTCTATAAATTGTGAATAATGAGAACTGATGCAATCAATAATCATCTTTAATTTCATATGCTTTCCTCGAGAAAGTTTTAAAATCAATAAAACTCCTTTGAAATTCACCTTAAGTTAATTGATTGATGGACGTAAATGCCCTAGAAAATGTGAATAAGCTTACTTTTCTGAAAATGCGAATGTGTAAAATTATTTAAAAGTATCCAATTATTACTTACATAAAATAATGATTCCTACACATGCGAAAAAAAAAGGGAATATAGTGCTGTTCTATAGAATGCCTTATTTTACACTTTAAAATTGTGTTATTGGTAAAGTGTAAAATTAAGGAATTCTATAGAATAGTGTTTTTTGGTAAAGTATGAAATAAGCTTATTTCATTTACATCTTATATACATTTAATAAATTGTCTAGTATTTTTTAATAAATTATGTTTAATTTAAGGGCCGTATAAATGAAACATACTGAACGCTGTGCTGCCCAAATTTTGACGCCTTGGACGGTAGATGGCAGCAATGTAAACGCTGAAACCACAATGCTGCAATCTTACAATGTTATTTCCTAAGTTGACTGAGACGGCTGTTCCAACAGCATTGTCACGGATACGTCCAAGCGTGCCTAACCAACGCCTCCTAAAGATAAGGCCTGAGCGCGAAAACGTCATACATTGTTACATCATCATCTGAAGATACGTTTAATCGCATTACTACCAATAATAAGCCCTGAAATGCGATTAAACGATGGACCTCAATACAGGGCGCACGACATCCGTCTACCTCGTTCAACGTTATAACACTGAGAATTTTGCTACAGAATATTTGGCATTCAACCATTTGGCAAACCTTGCGGAGTTTTATTTGAAACGTTACCACTGGAAGATCCTTGCCTACCCCTCTATACAGTGCGGACCTCTCTCCTCTGTGACTTTTTCATCTTCGGATCGCTGGAAAAAGCTGTTAAGCAACTCCATTTTACCTTAGGTTAAGAAGGTATCCCCCTCCCCCCGAAATTGACCACTTTGCCAAATAATTCCGTTGCTTGTGGGATATAATTTTATAAGAGTTTTCCTTTCACTTTGTTTATAATAAATGAATAATTCCCCATCTAACAAGGGAACCCCAGATAGCCTTTTTTTGCGCGCAAGCACACCGTGGAAGCGATAGCGTTGCGCGGCAGTGAAGCGCTCCGGAAGTGCGCAGAGTTCAACAAACATGGCGGAAAGAGGGGAAGCAAACTTGTTAGCGGCGATCGCCAAAGAATTGCAGTTAGAGCACTGTTATTAAGCATAAAACCTTAATTTTGCTGTACAATTATTCGTCTCGAAATAATTTATAAGATGAGGTAGGCATCCATGAATACTATTTTTATTTAAAATTATAAAGCACCGCGATACATACACCATCACCAACGCAACGTATTACTCTATGTTGCGACCCATGTTTGATTACCGAATTACTTAATAAAATGAAATAATAAATGAAGGAAATGGTTATTAAATATTATAGACATTTTGCACTGGAAGGCAATTAGCTAATTGTAATAATCTGTTTTTAAAAACTAAGTTTGTTTAAAAATGGAGAAGCCATTCAATTGTCGTCTGCTGCTGCCTATTTCATCTGAAGTGGATTCGTGCTTATTGCTGTGAGTAGTGGAAGAAAGAAGTTCCGTTAAGCGCATTAATACATCGCTTTAACAATGGAGTTAAACATGAAAGAAACAAAATTTCGCACTCTTATTTTGCAAGCATCTATTGTAGCTTTAATTGAGTAACATATTTCAATTTGGTGGAAATCTGTGACATACATGTTCGAGGGATTCCCTTGTAAGTTGAAATTCAAATGATAAATTAAATTTCAATTAATAATTTTAAGATTCTAAATTGTGTAAATCATTTAAAATTCGCTTTTTTTATTATACAGGGTGGTCGATTTAAGTGGAGACATTAAAATATCTCAAAAAGTACGCATCAGTTCAAAAAAAACAAAAAAAAACGTTTGGAATGAAATTTGTTCGTCTCGGAGGGCCTACCCAATGATAGCAAAAGCAATCGAATCAACTATCAATTGTCCATAAATTTATGTACATTGTCTCAAAGCATGGCATATCGCTGAAAGGAAAACCACTGTCCACAAGCTGTAAGAAATTTATCTTCGGAAAACAAACGGAAGTTCGTCGTGGCACTTGATGTAGCACTGATCGATGGTGACAGACAATTTCCTACCGGACAGTGAGTTGGGTGTGCTGCCAGGG
Organism: Rhysida immarginata; assembly: GCA_023313115.1. Classification (NCBI taxonomy): domain Eukaryota; kingdom Metazoa; phylum Arthropoda; class Chilopoda; order Scolopendromorpha; family Scolopendridae; genus Rhysida; species Rhysida immarginata. The sequence goes on along the minus strand of JAHWFO010008967.1, from coordinate 6,281,591 downwards.
AGAGGACGGAAACGAATTGCAAATGAGACTGTGGAAGACGCGGAGAGTGCTTCAAGTTCCCAATATTCTTCAGCACGTGCTCGAGCCGTATCACGTGATTATCTCACCCAGAAAATTTCCCACCGCAATTAAAATATATATATCACAAAGATACACTACCCTATCAAAAGTCATGGGACAACCCTGATTTGAATGAAAATGAGACATTCCTTTGCAATTTCACTGTTGGCATTCTTCCCACCACTACATAACAGAGAGTATGCTATTATGAGATGATGCTTGCGTGAATACTGTAAGAATGTCTCAAAGAAAAGAGCTTTCAGACTTTCAAAGAGGCACAATTGTTGGGTGCCATCTCGCAGGCAAAACTGTTAGAGCGACGACATTGGACTCTGGATCAATGGCGAATGGTTGAATGGAGTGATGTAGTCCCGCTACACCATCTGGCAATCGGATGGACGGGTTTGTGTATGGCGAATATTATCTGCCAAGCTGTGTTGTGCCCACGGTGAAGTTTGGTGGAGGGTCGGTGATGGTGTAGGGGTGCTTTTCATGGTATGGGTTGGGTGCATTACCAAGACATTCTGGACAACGCAGCACTCCCATCTCTGGCAGTACTTTGGCAATGGCCTTTTTCTGTTTCAGCACTTGGGCTGTAGGCACATGGTTTGATGAAAAGGGGGTTCGAGAACTTGACTAGCCTGCCCAGAGCCCCGATCTGAACCCCATCGAACATCTGTGGGACGCATTGGAACGTCGATTGCGCGCTTGTGCGGAACGCCCGAAATCCGTGACCGAACTGTCCAAGGCATTTATGGCTGAATGGCGAAAATTACCTGTCGAAACATATCAAAAACTTGTGGAAATATGTACGCCCCAGAGAGTAGAAGCTGTGATAGAAGCAAAAGGTGGACCAACAAGATACTAAAATATGTACATTTTTGAGTGTTTCTATTAAAGTGATGGTGTCCCATGACTTTTGATAGGATAGTGTATATTGCAATCGATATCACGTTTATAAATATATATCACAAATAAAAATATTCAGATATATCACGTTTTAAACAAAAATATTAAGAATTTTATTTTGAATATTTTACACTACTTTTAACTGCAGAAATCCTTGAGGAGATACAGTAAAAGTCCCATCCATGAACCATAATTCCGCATTTGACAATAGTCGTAAACATTGAAAAGTCCCGAAAATGATTATTCTGGATGCAGAGGAGCGCCCATTAGCAAAAAGCAAGAATTGATCAGGATTAGGGCCACCAGTGGCTGACCAAGTCCCATCGATAACAAGATCAGATATTGATGTTGGTTGTGGTGGATAATGGATGGCACGATTTCTTCGGATAGATCTCTTTATGGTTTGTTCTGTCCCAAGTGATTTTTATTTCTTGGTATAATTGGGCTTGAGTCAATTCCACCCACTGATTCCACCTAAAATAACTCCCCCACACACAAATAAAACCAGGAAAAATTATGTAACCCCCTCCCAAATAAAACCAGGAAAAATTATGTAACCCCCCCCCCAAAAAAAAACCCCAAAAATGTAACTATCCGCTGAGAAATTGTCCGGGTGGGAAACTGTCCGGTAGGAAATTGTCCGAGTGGGAAACTGTCCGGTAGGAAATTGTCCTACTTTCATTTCCTACCATCTTGTCGAGTGGCGAGCTTGGATTACCCAAAGACTTCATGGCAGCGGCAAGATACTGATCACGAGGACATCTTAAAAGTTTGTCGAGCATCAGTAAACTTCAGATTAACGCGAATTATTATCAGGAGAACGTTTTGGAATTTTTTTTATCATGATGGAACATCTTCAATCACTAGATTACTTTCAATACATAGAAAAATAACTCTTTTACAAAATTTAGCACTAAAATGCAGATGGATGTTTATTATAGACATTCTAGTTTTTTTTATTTATTATTTATTTAAATTCTAAATTATTTTTCTTCTTTCTTAGGAAAGAATCATGATATGGCAAGTTCAAGAATGGGCTGCACCTGAATTTTTAATAAAATATCAACATCCAGTTAATTTTGCAACAGTGTTTTCCACTTCTGGTTCGGACCCACTATTGGGTGGCGCCTGAAGTTAAGGATTGCAAAAACACTATAAATAATCCAAATCAGAGGCAGACAAGTATCCAAATCAGATCCAATATTGGGTTGGGTTAGGTTAGGTTAGATTAGGTCAGGTCAGGTCAGGTCATATTATGTGTAAGAAAATAAAAACGAGATTTAGGGTATTACGAGAGTGCCCATATGGAAAATGAAAAAAAAATGTATATTATCGTCATATTAAGTTTATCATTAACCTTATTAAACTCGCCAAATATGATATTTTAAATTAGATTTCGAGAACGATTCCAGTGTCTGCGTATCACGCTTTGAGATGTTCCAGTGTTTGTCCAGTTTCAAGACATCCTATGACTTTCTAGGCTTCGGACACGGTCAATTCGTGTTGAAAGGGCATTGCAAGAGTAAAGAAATTACACGATGTGCATTTTGATGATCAGAAAAAATTGCAGATACTTCCGTACTTTCAGGGTTTTGAACCAATGAAATAAACGTTTGGTTTTGCATCCCATTTGCATAATCGAACAACTTTCTTTCACTAGTCATTTGCTTTTCTAATATTCTTGTTTAATAAACAAAAACCAAATTGTTCTTATTTTTATTGCTTCATAATCATTTTGAAATATCCACTTTAAATATAAAAGTATATCTAAAGTGTGTTAAGAAAGTATAAATACACGTCTGCAAGTAGGTTTTTGTAACAGTTATTTCGAACAAAATAGTTTTATGAACAGAAATTACTTTTTGAATGTCTGCACAGTAAATAAATAAAATATCACACATTTGTGGCAAATAGTTTTCGAATAAATGGAAATAAACTAGAATAATGCAAAATTTTGAGGTTAATAAATTATAAATACACCCCTTCCAGAAATGGTATAACCAACTGCAGTAAGCTACAGCATATGCAAATCAGTTCATGGTACGCCTAAAAGGCAAACCACAGAGTTTTGTTTTGTTTGCAAACGAAAATTCCACAATGCCACATGGTACACACTTAATTCCATCAGAAGTGAGAAACGTTTACTTCTGCATTATTAAGTAAGGGCAAGGGAAATCATACAGATATATTGCATCAAAAGTGAGACGGCTCTGTTGATACCATTCAGAATATCTTCAAAAAAGGTGATCAATATGGGAAAAACAAAAGGAGTGGACGAAAGCCAAAAATGATAGAAATGGCCAAGAGAAAAGTTTTTGACCTAGCAAGCAGAAAAGGAATGTCGACAAGGTCAATTGCGAGTGAAATAGGTTCTGAAGTGCCACATGTTACTGTGGCTAATATATTGAAAAGCAACAAAAATATTGCATACATCAAACTTCAAGCCAAACCAAAGCTGACTGCGAAACGTAAACAAGCGAAGCTGGAATGGGCCAAAATACACATGGACTGAAAGGATAAATGGAGCTGTGTACTTTTTTCCGATGACAAAAAAATTCAATTTAGATGGGCCGGATGGTAATAAGAGATATTTGCACGATTTAAGAAGGGAAACTAAAGTACATGGCAGCTAAAGTACGGCCTTGCTGAGGTACATAGTAGTCGATTGTGACTGTGTAAGTCGGACCGCTCGTTCCATTTCGTCCCAAAGACTTCGACTAAATTAACATTGGGTGACTGTTAACAATCAATCCCTGCAGTCTGGCGGGTATTCTTCGAATCACTAGCTTATAATTCGGACATGGAGCATTTTCCTACTGAAAGATTCCATCACCCTGCAGGGCACAATAGCCAGCAACTGGCCAGCGATGATGTTTAAGTAATCAGTACCAATGACGAGTTAATCAACTCTGGTTAAAAAACCCAGAGAATGCCATGAAAATTTTTAAGTCATTACCTGCCTGCACGGTTGATAACAGACGGATCATGATAATACGTAGCTGACGCCAAACCTTAATGTGCCTCTCCGCTCGGAACAGTTGGAAACTGAACATATCAGACCAAGGAAGCTTCTCCAGTCGTCCACAATTCATTCTTGATGGTCACGCACGCACTAGAACCGTTTCTTTCTTTTGTGTTCCGATAAAAAAGGAACCTGACAAGGGCGTCTGCTGTTATAATTCAGCATACAAGGGTTCGACGGGCTGTGCATTCCGAAATGGCCAGTATTTTGTATTGCGCGGTTAGCTAATGAATGGTGGTGTGGTCGTCTTTGATGAGGCTATACATCGTCGCTCACCGGGGTCATCTACGGTTCGTGCAGGTGTGCCTTTGATATTTTTTTCTCGATTAGGTTGTAAATGTAATTCCGCATTTCTTACAATTCGCGAAGACAAATTCAATGTTCCTGCATTTCCTATGTAATCTTTTCCTTGTAGTATTAAAATAACAAGCAAGTCTTATTATAGTATTCATGCAATTTTCAAGAATCAATGACAAAAATTTATTGCGTTTCTATTCCTCTTCATTTTTGGAAAAAATATAAGTGTCATTCACGACAGAATTCTTTTGCCTTCTCCCTTTACCATTGACGGTCAGAGAAGATGATGAAGGCAAGAAGAGGTGGAAAATGTGGATTCGTTTTACATATTATGTAATTCCGACCCCTTTCCAATACTATCAAAGGAATTCTTCGTGTCCTTCTACGGGATAAAAAAGTAGAAAACTTTTGGGCCATCATCGTCATCCTAAGAAAACCGAAAAAGCGAAGGGTGCAAAATAGCCAACGCCCTAAAACACAACTAGACTCGTCGGCGATGCCGTCCAACGAGTTTCTGCTCTTCTCTTTTTCAAGGCACTCGTTTTTAATCCTACCCAAAGTCCAACTCTCTTTTCTTTCCTCTCCCTCTCTCTCTCTTTCCACATATATATTTATATATAATTTTTCATTTGTTTTTAAGACGGAAGTGTCGCTAAATTTAAAACTGACTGACGCAACTTATAATTAGCAGCTTAAAACAGCGCCCTAGCAGTTAATGGGGAGAAAAAAAGGAAAAAGCTTTTTCATCCTGACGACGACATATTAATTGCTCTGGAATAGTCTACAAAATATCTTGAAACTCATCAATTTTATTTTTTTCCTACTTAATGATAGAATTGACCGACAAAGTTTACCACTGATTACGCATTATATATTCAATAAAGTAAGTTCGCTATCATTTGACTACAAGAAAATGGAGTCGAAATGACACAAGGGTGTTTCATCACGACAAACCCACTCCCTTATTAAACATTTCAAATTAATTGCAATAAGATGAGACTGCTTTCTTCGCCTTGAACAGGTTTTACTTTATAACAATTTTACAAGTTTATATATCAACACGATGCTCAGGGATTTCTTCTAACATGAAACCTGTGCATGTGTTTTAATAAAAATTAGCAACATTCATTAATAATAAAAAAATATACTTGAGGGTGAGATCATGTTCTTGTCTGTTACTTTTTTCTCAATTACTTATAGTCTTTGCTTAGCAACAATACATCTGCCATCTTTGTGTATTGCAAAAACTGCTTGCTTTAAAGCTACAGAGCAACAATAAGGAATTTATAAATGAATGAACTACTACTCGCACTTGCCCATAAATAACGGCGGCGCTTACTGAAACATATGTCATAATGTTGAATTAATAATGAATTATTACTGATGAAATTATTATTTCAATTCGCGCCAATTTGAAAGATATGGATCCATTCTATTTTTTCTCATAGTCACTCCACGATCGAAGCAATTAAACATTTGGCCACCAAAGTAGAGGTCGGAGGTTCGGATCCCCCCTGGGCATAAATGTTTATTTGCATTCATCATCATCTCATAAATCTCCTTCCCATCGTCGTCCAATTTAACCTCTGCAGAAACACCTGAACCGCTTTCCAAACTTGTTAATTAAAAAAAAAAAAAAAAAAAAAATTTGCTCATCTGTAAAGTTATAGGCAGTGTTGCCAGATTTAGTACTTTTTTAAAGCACTTTGCCTTTGTTGGACATTGTTAAACAATGCACAAAACAATGAAAACAAGGACAAGCGCTTTAAAAAAGTTACTAAATCTGGCAACACTGGTTATAGGATGGATATACAAAAATTTTATTCGTTCTCGATATACTCAGGTACTAATCAGAACCTAACGCATGACAAGGAATTGTAACTAAAAGATGCAGTAGTGATGTATTTCATTTCAAGATGTCAAGAAATCCTTAAGTTCATGATTATAGTGAAGATCATTGCTGAGTGATAAAGTATCTTATCTTTCTAATATAAAGTCAAAGCAAGTTTTGGGCTATTCCTGTTTATGCAGTAAGATAAGCAATGGTAAAATTAACTTAACTATTCAATGAAAAGTAACTCAGCAATAAAATTAACGGGTTGTAAATGTGAGGCAATTGTATAAAACTAATAATAATTTGAAAGGAATTTAAAAAATTTAACCGGGCCTGAGGTCCCTAGGGCCACTAAGGTTAGAACACTTAAAAGAACAGAGGATGGATCAATGAAAAAAAGTAATGTTTCATTTAATGAAACGGTTTTGAAACAGCTTATTCTCCTCTCTCTCTCCTCTCTCCTTCAGTTGAACTCGTTTCCAACTCCACCGTGAAGATAGCCCAAATTAGAGATTGCCATTTAAACGGGGAAACAAAAAAACCACCTTTCGCTCAGTATCCTCATAATCAGACATACGTTTATCACTTCTTCTAAATGCTTATTTTTTTTTACAAATTGTTTAAAGGTAAGGGCTGCTTGTCTATGAGAATCATAAGGCCTTGCGAAGTTATGTTACGAGATTTTTTTTAATCTGAAATATTTCACAAAGAATGAATGAACTAACGACCTAATGGATTTTCTGGAAAAAATTCTTCTGATGGTGAGAATCACCTTGAGTGAAGAGAGGTTCAAGATGAACGAGCGACGACAAAACACTTCTCCAGAGGCACAAGAAAGGGTGGGGAGGAAAGAAAAAGGGCAAATGAAAAACGTAACTTTCCAAAAATTTTAATGAAGAAATAAAAATTTGTGTCTAAATAATCAAAGATAATTACAGTTAAACTCTTCAAACAGAAATAAATTGCAAGGTGAAAAAAAAAACAAACATTGTACGCGCTATAACAATACCTGCTACTCTTAAGCAATGTCAATAAGCTTGAATTCTGAAATATTAGCTTTGTTATTTTAGTTAATTATTTTATATAGCAATTGTTTGAAATAAATTGCAATTAAAAAAAAACTTCAAATGATTATTCTAAGCCTGAAGTTCTGACCCAAATGGTATAGTTCTAGAATAAAAGAAATTTTGCATAATGTTTTCTCTTTTTCCCTGTATAAACGTAAGTTCGTTAATATGCACTTCCCATGTCTTATGTCTTAGCTGTATGGTCATTAATTAATGTCCACTACATTTTTTTTAAAACAACGAAAAAGGAATGGATGACTGTTGCTAAAGCTGGTTTAGCAAATTAAAAAAAAAATGGGAACCTATCTTTTAAAATCTTACATATTTTTTTAAACCCATGTAATTATTCATTTAATTGGCTTCTATTTTAAAGGGTTTTTTTGTCGTTTAGAGATCAGGCTTCCTTCCTAGTTTATTTTTTCCCTATATAAGAGATATTTAATAAAGATTTGAATGGGGAAAAAATAAACTTTATTTTTTTTTTAATTTGATTTAAGGGGTTATCACTTTATAATTAAGAATGTTAATACAGAGTAAAAATTAATAGTAGATCTCTTTATAACAACATTTTTTTCGGTGAAATTTATTTTTAAGAAATACTTCAGATTACATTCTTTAATGAAAGAAACTGCTAAAGAAATTGGCAAAGTAAAAAAAGAATGCACTTAATTTAATATACATGTTTCAACGGTTTGCTTTTGAAAGTTCACTGACGACTTTTAAGAGTCTACATGTATTTTACAAGAAATAGATTCATGTTATCACCTCAGGGCGCTTCTCTCCCTACCAAGTAAAATTTTTGGAAAAATTTAAAGTTTTTGTATAATCATGAGTTTCCCAAAAGATCTTAAGGATGAGAGAGTTTCTTGAAATAGCAGAAAATGAAAGGTGCAAATAAATATTTTCTTTTAATCCCATTCAATAAAATTCAATTTAATGTTTAAAAACCTTTTAACCCTTATCAATCTTATTCGACAGACCTCGCCCTTAGTGATTTTCACGTTTTGGATCACTCAAAGAGGCTCTTTCCAAGTCCGACGAAAGAGGTTAATTTCGCAAGTTAGTTATTATTTTTCTATTACTTCTTAATATTGGCCCAATATGGTCTTTACTATAAAGAAAGTGAGATCCTTTAATGTACAAATGAGAAAATACGTTTTTCCTGATTTTGATATACACTCTTTAACAATAAAATCGACATCCTCCAACAAATGAACCGATTCAACATGCAGACACCTTTCGATCGACTTGCAAATCATCGAAATTTCGCAGATTTGTCTGCACAGTGTAGGAACCGATTTCGCTGATAACAGGAATTATGGTCCGGAGCATCATTTTCTTTGGTAACAGGGGCCTTTTGGTAATCCTCCATGGCGCCCGACGGTATTTTGAGGACATTCTGCGTCCCACGGTATTCTGAGGCCAACCTTTCGCAACACCAGGGGCTTACTTTTTAACAAGATAATACATGTACCGAGGCTCCATACGGTAAGCTTCTGTGTGGACTATCTCCGCGGCTCTTGGTCAATCAAATTGCCCGATCTCTCTCTTATTGAGTATAATTGGGATGTGATGGGGGGTTTCGCCTGCCACTAACTCAAAATGTCGACGAATTAGCTCTCCAATTGGACATCACTGGAAAGATATCCTTCAGAACACCATCCAGGAACTTTATGAATCCACGTCGTTTATAACAACTTGTATTCAGACCAGAAGTGGACCGACGCCATACGGACTTTGTGTAACGCTTTCTGTCCAATAAATCATTTAACTGTTCTGAAAGTCTAATCATTTGTCCTATGTATACATGTACATTCCTCGTAAGCCTACCAATTTGCATTATTTTTTTTTAACTTTTAAAGGTGTTTGTTTTTTTGTTTTTTGTTTTTTTGTATAATACTCAAGGATTACAAATAAACAAATACTACATGAAGACTAAATTCCAGATATTCTACATTACAAAGATTTGTAACCATGTCAGATTTAATGTTCTGAAAAGCGTTCAAGTGAAGATCAAAATAATAATTCCACAAATTAATAATAACACTATATTTTATTTGGAACTCTAGACGAGTTAATAGAAATATAAGCCAGCCGAACTTGCGGACACTAGGATAAAACCAAAAAAGGAAAAGAAACCTTTTTTGGTGTTATCTAAACGAGTTGTTTTCTTTTCAGTTTGGCCATTAATACATGTAATAATAATAATAATGTGTGGTGTTTGCAAAATAGGGAAGATTTCAAAATACTTGGTCAAATAAAAATCTAATAACCTCCTTACTTTTTCTTCATTATGGTTTCAGAACTGGAAATTTTTTTGTCTCTTCATGGGAAGAATCTGAGAACCATGTCAGACATCGGTGCCAACTCTTTAATCTTATAAAGGTAACTTCACAACCATCTTTCCACTTTATGATCGCTTTCTGAAAAATAAAAAATAAAAATTATTTTATACTAATTATTATTATTTCGTATTCACTTGGAAGGCAATCAATATTGAAATATCATATTTTAATGTTGGTTACGTTCGTCTAATATTCTAATATCATGTATCGCTTTTTACAAATCTACCTTTGTAGGCCGATAAGAAAAATTTCTATGTTGTAATTCGGTAGATAAAATATACGCTCGATATAATAAAATTTTATTAAATTTTAATTTATTCTCAAATTTCATAAATTCGTCTTCAGCATTTCCTATTATAAAAGTGATTCCTTTATCTTTCAGTGTTCCCTGTTCTGCCGGTTCCAGTGGTAATTTATTAATCAAATACTGGACGTTATTCATAAAGCACTCCGATTCAACCATTTCAAGACCATTTCTTTTTTAGGCAACGACTTCTGTAAGACACCGAAGCCACTCCTCACTGCAATTAAATAGTTGTTATCGAGTGAAAATAAAACATTAAAAGGCATAAAATTTAAAAACAGGTTTGGTTAGCTTTCTCTCGATTTATTTATGGATCCGCGTAATAATTCATCAAAAGATAAATATATTGCACAATATTACAATCAACTCTACTTGAACGCCAATATCTCCACTCCCAACTATTTTATTGCTGTTTGTTATTTTAAATTTTCGATATTACAAATGAATGATTTTAATGTCATTATTTCCGTAGTCTTATTTTCAAAATTTAAGTTCCTTTATGAGAAAATTGAAATCTTATATAGACTTACATATTGCTTTAACTGAAAATCTGTGTGCATATTAATCACTCCTTAACGTGAATGAAGATGGAATTGGTGTGAGAAGGTGAGCGATCGGATGCAAAAAAAAATTCTGAAAAAAAAAAAGAGGCAGGTCGTTTGTTTGATATGATAACCAGTGCTAATTAATTAAGGTCAGGCGAACTACCTACCATTAGAGGGGGGGGGGGGATGAAAAATTACCGATTTTTTTCCCAAAAGGGGGGGAGGGTTAGGGACATTCTTTTCAGTTCTAATGATGGGAAAGCCCTTTAGTCGGCCATAAACAAGACAGTTCCAATTTTCTATAAATATATATAAATAAAGGAATCATTATTATTCCATAAGAAAGAAAGTATTCATATTGAGACCTAGTTAGGTCATTAGACAGAATCGCCGTCGAAAGGACGACGTCATTGGCAAACAACGATGAACAAGCGACTTTAAATGGAATCGCCTGTTTTTAGGCCCTTTTATTATTTATGGGAAAACTCGTCTCAAAATATTATTTCTTAATTTCTGATGAAGGCATAACCTATTTTTACTGTTCTTAATAATTTATTTGGAAGGGGGAGAATAATTAATTACTCAAGTTCTGTAAATATTTTGTCTGTTGAGCCTATTGGTATGTATCAAGTCCAAAGGAAATTTTATTAAGTGTGCCATTTATTTATATCTGATAATGAATAAGTCTTCATCAATCTTTCTTTTATCAAATGAAGAAAGCAGATGTCATCATGGCTAAGCGCCTTTTTTTTTTTTTTGCAAAACACAATGATCTAGGTGCGACAGTGTTCTAATAAAATTGAAGACGCATGGTGAGGCGTACAGAAACAATGTATATATCAGGCTTTAATGAGTTGATAACAGGAAATAACAATAACAATTGCTTATAACGATGATAGTGATAGGGAAGAAGATTTTATCATAATTATTTATTTTCAAACCTGTAGCATTGGTATGTAGGAATTTATTTAATATTGCCGTTTAACATTCACCGTCAAAATACAAACGAAAAAAAACAAAAAAGAAAACAAAAAACATGCATTTGAAAGCCAAAAACTGTCATTTTCTCAGTAATTAATTAGTTAAGCTTCCATTTCCTGAACCCGTAATTGGAAATCGCGTCGAGTTTTTCCTCATAATTGGCAATATTTAATTTCGCTGCACGCACACTTTCTGTAATTACATTTTTTTAATTGGACGCTATAGTTTGTTATCTTCAGCTGAAATCTAAATGATTGCTAAATATTTTCAAAGGACGAAATTTCGCTAATTTAGATGCGCGGAATAAAAGAAATTTAGAAAAGAAAAAAAAAATTCAGAATCTCTAAATTTTTGTGTGTACATTAAATCATGGATATGAATACTCCGATTTGTTCATAGATTGTAGCAAGTAAATAAAAAACAATAATGGTCCCAATAACTTCTCATACGAATGTAAAATGTTAAGTGCAAATCTCTTGTTTGATATTATCATCTACGTGAAAGAAGTTAATGTCATTCCAGTCGTCATTATTTAATACTCTTGAGAAGAGAGAGAAAACGAAAAGAAGCAACCTTAAGAACTTCGTAATGATTTATTATTATTATTATTATTATTATTATTATTATTATTATTATTGTTAGTATAAGAACTTAAGAGAATGAAACACAGTATTTAAAAAAAGAGCTACTACTTATGGCGTGGGAGGAAGAATATAGGCCATACCAATAATAATGGGATGCGTTGCGATGAACTTAATCTTAAAATCTCGCTCACGTTTGGCGAATTTTAAGCGAGCGTTCGCTCTCGTTCGAAAGGACGGGGTAACAAAAAAAAATAATAAAAAAGCTCCAGAAACACGTTTGAAAGCATGTAGCATCTTCAGAAGATCAGTTGCGATTCTAAATTCGCCCCTTTTCGATTAGGTGCTCCGTTCGAATCGTCATTAGAAATGCGCATCGCTAATAAAACTGCACGTGGATGGAATTAACATCGTTATCCGAACTGAATTTAATAGAAAAAATATTTATTTAATGTTAAGAAAATAATAAACAGAGTTGTTTTACTAAAAGGTTAAGTGAGAGTGCATAGGAAGGGGTTGTGGGAAGCATAATAAAATAGAAGTGCAAAAATACGATCATCAATAAACATTATTTTTTTTTTCATGTATTTTCTAATTTTTTTATATTGCTCTTGTTTCAAAGTTTATGAAGGGAAAATAAATCATTTATGATTTTATGAGCTCAAGGAAAGAATATTCATAATTAAGAGCGTCTGGCGCGGAGACGCGACCTCCGCCTGCCCGCAGTCCAAACGAAAATCCCACCCAATTGATGTGACAGTGAAAAACGCTTTTATTTTGTTGGAAGTATCAAAGGATGTTCTCAAAGATCATAGAAATACACTACTGAAAAGTTTAAAATTATTTTATATTTGACAGTCCATAAAATAATAAAATTTCTAGTCTCAAATGTCCAAAAATCATTATGGATGCTGTAAGTTTGAACAAAAATTCTTCACCTTGCATATTTACTCAATACTGATATCTTCTATTATTTCTAATGTTGGTACTACTACCGTCATTCCCTTATTGAATACGAGTTAAGATGGACAGAGTAGAAAAGAATTATGTCATTTTCTGGATCACTCGTAAAAACGAAGCTCGATCGAAACTCGTTTTTATGTATATATTTACTAGTTGGAACAATTTTTTCTCTCTATCTCTCTGTTCGGTCTCTGAATTAATCTCCTTTGGAATGGATTCATAAAATCGAAACAGGGTTCAATGTGGATCTCCTCGAACCCTTTCACCTCGTGGCAGGCGATCCAATGGGCGCGCCAGGGAGCATGGGAAAACGCGAGTCCTTCACAAGCCACACGCACCGTAACAGTAGGAAATGTAACAAAGCAACGCCATGATTCACTTCGCCCAACTTGTTGCTCCTACTAATCTTTGAGAGCTCGAGAACTCTGTTGTTGTTGTTGTTTTACATGTTTTTTTCTTAACCCCGTTTTCTTTTTTTGCTTTTTGTCTGCTGTCCATTTTTTAATCGACAAATTATCAAAAGTAATCTGTAAGTTTTTAAAGCAAGAATCGAAGAATCTTAAATAAGTTTAACTGGATTGTTAAGTGATCGATCTTACAATGAAATATAATTATGCAAAATTATATAAGTTTATTTGAATGCGTATTTAAGAAAAGTGGGTGTGTCCAAATAAATTATGAAATTCTAAAATTCTATATTGCTTAGACTTTTTTTATTTTAGAGGAATAAAATTCATAAAAAATTGGTCTTCTCCTCTGCAAATAAAGTTACTAAATAACAAAGACCAAATAGCAATATTAGAAGCATGTTAGGGAATGTGCTGCAAAGAAAATTAGCTTTATGTGAAATTTAATGATGTGTATTGGCTGCCACTGTCCTCTTCCCTTAAAACACACTGCGTTATTATAAAAATAATGAAGATCAATATTTTTTGAGCTTATGCACTAAGTATATACATATAGTCAATACCATTTAGTACACCACCTGAATGACATAATAATAAAGAAATTATACAATGGAATATAAATTAAAAATATTTGTGGAGAATTGAAATGGACCCCCATAACGGCAACACAACGACGGGCGGCATTCTTGCAGATTTTCTTTGATGAATAAATTGTTGGACGAAGTCTATGGACCAACCAGAAACTCGGACTTTAAATCAAATTACTTTTTGGATTGATTTCCATAAATGTACTGTAATGACGTACAAAACGAAGATTATTATACTGAAAATAAACAAGTTTTTATTTTGGAAACGGACTTTCTGAGAAGGAGGGTATGAGCCTACAAAAGATTTGGTTATAACTTGAAATAAACTGTAACAGATTCCCGCATCAATTAATACTATTATCGGAGAAAAATTGATTTTACTAAATCGACGTTAAAAAAAATCCAACTACATGTAATAATTTAATCATTTACACCCACGAACGTTTACACAAATGCAGGTGTGAAGTCGGCCTTGAGATCAACCTGACGATTGAAGTTGATCAACATTAAAAAATAAATAAAATTTTTGAAATAAATATTTCTATCCTTTTTTGGTTTCTACTCAGTAATGTACATACGTTTTAGACTAAAATAATTAGAATCATGAAATTAGAATTTAAAAAGTTTTCTTCCCTAATTTTCTTCCGCAATAAGTCATGGCCTTCTAGAAACTTCCAGGCCCAATGACGTATATTAAAGATAGACTCCGAAGCAATTGTTACTTGAAGCAAATTGGGAAGCACCATGCCCAGAACTGTCATGGCCGAAAGTGAGTGAAGATGATGCAAAACACATGGCTAAACATGAGAGTAGCTGATTAATAATTCTTTCACACGTCGTTCACGGACTGATAAGTTTATCTTTTCATTTACTTTGTATTTGAAGTATTTTATTATATTTTATAAACAATTTTTCGATCATGGTTTCAATTTCAATTTCGTTTCTAACGTCTTTCAGTTATGTATTTTCATTTTAGTTATGTATTTTTGATTTATGCTTGTGGAAAATGATTCCTGGTCCTTTTTTCGTATCTGTTTGTACAGTTTTACGCAGAACAACTTTGAGGAATGGTTTTGAATTAATTATTCCTCGGGCCCAAAATCTTCAAAACAAAGCAGCCACACAGCTAATTACTCCACGGCTCACTCCTGCCCAGAACTGTCATGGCTGAATTTGCTTCACTTTTTGCCGCTGTTAACAATAGGATTCGGAGTCTATCTTTAATATACGTCATTGACCAGGCCTGAACATGGAAAAGATAAAACATTGTTACGTCTTTCCGATGGTGCTCGAGGCCAACGAGATAACTAAGCCTGGAAGCGGAAAAGTCGCCTGACTCTCGGGGTGCTAGCAACAATCCAACATTCATTGTCTCCATCTTGGATGTTAACAATAAGTGTTTTTCCGTTTGTTGGAAACAATGAAGATTGGATTGTTGCTAGATCCAATGACATATATTAAAGATAGACTCCGAATCCTATTGTTAACAGCCGCAAAAAGTGAAGCAAATTGAGCCATGATAGTTCTGGGCAGGAGTGAGCCGTGGAGTAATTAGATGTCTGGCTGCTTTGTTTTTGAAGATTTTGGGCCCCGAGGAATTATTAATTCAAAACCATTATTCAAAGTTGTTCTGCGTACGACTGTACAAACAGACAAGAAAAAGGATCAGGAATCATTTTCCACAAAAATAAATCAAAAATACGTAACTAAAATGAAAATACGTTACTGAAAGACAATCGAAACGAAATTGAAATTGAAACCATGATCGAAAAATTGTTTATAAAATATAATAAAATACTTCAAATACAAAGTAAACGAAAAGATAAACTTATCACTCCGTGATCGGCGTGTGAAAGAATTATTAATCGGCTACTCTCATGTTTAGCCATGTGTTTTGTATCATCTTCACTCACTTTCAGCCATGACAGTTCTGGGCATGGAGCTTCCCAATTTGCTTCAAGTTACAACAATAGGATTCGGAGTCTATCTTTAATATACGTCATTGGCTAGATCCAACAGGCCTTATCTCGTTGGCCTCGGGTGGTGCTCGTAGCCGACGAGAAAGAACCACGGTCTATAGATATTCATGGTCATCGAGCTCCATTGTTAAAATGAAGCTAAAGTTTCTAGCTCCCGGTAGGGCGGGAACTCTATTGAAAAGTGGCGCATTCTCAATCTGCCCAACTGCGCCTGCAGCGCCACCCTATTGGCAGAAAGAAACTTTACTTTCGTATTCAGTTTCAATGAAAATCTCTATCGCTGGTTGCGGTCGGAATAGTACGATCTATGCGGCACCTGGCGCGATCTGTTTTCCTTAGCTTCTCGAAACAATGGAAAATGGCCGAAGCTCAATGACCATGAATATCTAGAGACCGTGGAAAGAACTCAAAAGTCACCTGACCACAGTATATTGTTAAAATCCAAGATGGAGATAATGAAAGTTGGGTTGTTGCTCAGACTACTATGGTTAGGTGACTTTGAATGCCCAGGCAACAGCTCCTAGACAGAAGGCCTGATAACGGAAACGTCATACATTGTTTCATCATCATTAGTCAACCAAATTTAGGGCTTATTATAGGTAGAAATATGTTGTATGATTAACAAAGAACGAAGTATGTTGATGTAACAATGTATGACGTTTCAGTGTTGAGGCTTTCTTTATAGAAGGCGTTGCCTGAGCGCGGAAACGTCATACATTGTTACATCATAAAAACTCATCTTTACTCGCAATTTCTACTAATAACATAGTCTTTTAATCCCCTGGTCTGTGCCAACATCTCCTATAGAGAAGGCCTGCGGACAAAAGGTGTATACATTGTTGCATCATCATCAAGCGGCTATTGTTACGTTGTGCGATCGTTAAAATGCATTGTTATGTTTGAGCTGTAGCCAAATTCATTCAAGAGAGGGGGCAAAAAACGACTCTTCAGTAAATACAGCAATCCAATTGTTGGACTAAAACAATGGAATTCAATGCCTGTGCACAGACAACACCTCCTTTAGAGAAGGCCTGCGGACAAAAGGTGCATACATTGTTACATCACCATCAAGCGACTATTGTTATCGTATTTCTACCAATAATGAGCCCTAAATTTAGCCGCTTGATGATGATGTAACAATGCATACACCTTTGGTCCGCGGTCCTTCTCTCTAGGAGGTGTTGGCACAGACCAGGGGATTAAAAGACTATGCTAATAATAAGCCCTAAATTATGACTTCGTATCATGATGTAACAATGTATGACGTTTCCGCGCTCAGGCTTTCTCTTTAGGTGGGGTTGACTTTAGTCAGGTGGCTTTTGAGTGCCCAGGCCTGTCTTTCTCGTCGGCTACGTTGTTACGTCATCATAAGTCGACCAAATTAGGGCTTATTATTGGTAGAAATACGATTAACAATGGTCGAAATATGATGATGTAACAAAGGAGGACGTTTCAGTTGTTTGGCTTTCTATCTAGAGGCGCATTCGGCATCGTGCAGAAAATGCACATTCTGCGTAGAATCTGTTCGCCATGAGATTCTGCATTCCCGGCGGCGCTGTACGGCATCGAATCTGCGTTCTGTTCATTGCAGATTCTGCAATTTCTACGTGCACAAAACGCACATGGATAAACTTCGTGCAGACTCTGTAGTTTAGTCACGAGCACAACGATGACGCTGGCAACAATATGCAAATCGGTTTAATTTCGCACTGCTTGATGCATTCTTGCATTTTATGGCATTTAAAACCTTTGTTTTTACTCCATAAAATTCGACAATGCAGGCTTTGCGTTCGTCAGGGTGAAAAATCTGCGGAAAAAATGACGTCCATTTTTTTCACAGACTAAACAGGCCTACGTCACAACCCTGCAGTTTCTGCGCGATACCGAATGCGCTTTAGGAGGTGTTGCTAGAAGGCCGTAGAGAAAACTCCGTATGGAAACATCATAAATTGCGTTACATCATCATAAGAAGCGCAAATTTAAGCTTATTATTGGTAGAAATACGAATAGCAATGCTCTTCTTATGATGATGTAACAATGTATGACATTTCCATGCGGAGACTTTCTGTCTAGGAGGTGTTGGCTCCAGGCCTACGAGAGAGACCACGGCCTTCTAGAAACTACCAGCCCTGAACCAACACCTCCTAGAAAGAAAGCCAAACAACTGAAACGTCATACATTGTTACATCATCATAAGTCGACCAAATTTAAGGCTTATTATTGGTAGAAATAGGATTAACAATGGTCGAAATATGATGATGTAATAATATATGACGTTTCAGTTGTTTGGCTTTCTTTCTAGGTGGTGTTGCCTGAACCGAAGCCGACCAACCAACGCCACCTAAAAAACAAAGCCTGCTCACCGCATCTTCAAACGAGGACTGGCAATCCAATCTTCATTGTTTAAAAGAAACGAAAGTTAGATTGTCAGCCCTCGTTTGATGACGCATACAGCAGGCTTTGTTTTTTAGGTGGCGTTGCCTGAACATAGAAAAGATAAACATTGTTACGTCTTTCTGGTGGTGCTACGAAACCTAAGAAAAAGCGTAACCCACGAGAAATGTGTTTCCATCTTGGATTTTAACAATGTGATTTTTCGTTTGTTGGAAACAATAATGGTTGGATTTATTTTGGTCAAGTGAATTCAGTGCCGAAGCTATCTTTCTCGTTAGCCTCGGTTGGTGCTATTACAGAAGCAAATTCAACGTCACAATTTTAGTGCTTCAACAATATATTAATGACGTCATGTTCAGACTGGCAATTTCTAGAAGGCTATGATTATGCCCACTGATCGTTCCCCTAATCTGAAACATTATGAATAACTTTTATTTCAACTCACGTTTTCGTCAAAAGACCAGCACAAATTGCAGCATGGAGAGATGAATCGGGGCAACTGGAAATAACTATGTTGTAGGTATGCTTTAGCGTACCTCTCCATTCGCCAGTCTTCTGCTGAATTACGGAAAAATCCCACTTCATGAAAAGGAAAAAGTAATGTTAAGTTGTTATACAGTTGAAAGAAGAAAATTTATTGATAATTTTAATAATGATGTCAGAGAAACAATACGAAGCAAACCATAAACTCTTCATAAATTTGCTAGGAAGTTCATTCGGGAATAATTATTATAAAAACATAATAATTCGATATAACGTATTACAGAAAAAAGCATCATGTCTTTTAAACTTTTTTCCTAAGATAAATTAAATTTAAAGACGAGAAAGTCTTCATTTCATACTTATTTAAAGCACTTTCTGCATTATTCACAGATGACCACATCGACTTATTAATTTAAGCAGCTCTATTTTCCCCCGATTCTTTTCTTCCATGAACGGAAGATCAGGATTGTGCAATGAAGAACAGAATTAGGCAAAAGAGAGAGAGAAATAGTGGGGAGGGGAGAGCTTCCCAATTATCGTCGAATGCAATTACGTTTGCCAAAAAGGGCGGCACTTCCCCTACCCTCTTAAGCGACTTTTTTTTCCTGTTTTTATTTCTACAAGAGGAAATGAAACGGGTTTCTGCCAACTAATAATCCTTAACTTTCTTAATTCTTTAGTTTTACGATTGTCGTTAGACAGAAATTAAATTGATGATGAATCTGCAATCAAAATGATGAGCGTAATTATGATTTTCAAGACTCGACTAGTTAATTTCCAAATGAAGAGAGATAGAAAAGGTTACATCTACTTCTTCATGGAGTGCAAAATCTACTAAATAAATCAAATTATAAAAAAAAAATCCGCAAGTAAATTCAGTTTAATATCTTTCATAGTTTTAAATCTTAATTTTCTTAATCTTCTGCATATATCATCAAAGATTATAATCAACATTAGGTTTTTTTCCCTTCTGTTTATTAAAAGAGATAGAGATCATTGGATCAAAATTGATCAAATTTATATATCGGTTAAGAATGTACGATTAAAAATGACTTGACTTATTCGTTCAAGCAACGTCCTTTTGTTGAAAGTTAAAAATATAAAATATTAAATTATACAGATTGTTTTTCCTTTGTTTATAATTGTTTATAATTTTGCAGCTCGGGTAAGTAGCCGCTAGAGGAAATGTATTTTTATAGTTTATGCGTAAAGACACATTATTTTCTGAATGAAAAATTTTTAATGAATTTTGGTTCGCAATATCCATGGGTTTGATGTTCCTAAGTACTTTCATTCGTAAAATTTGGCATATCGTTTAAATCTGTGTTTTCACAATGAATATGGAAGTTGAATTCTTTTTAGAATTTTTACCCTAAAGATCGAAGTAAATAATTTTTTGATGTGAAATTTCTTTCCAGTTCTTATCATGTAAGTATCTTAAAATTATACCTACAGCTTTTACAATGATAACGAAACAATTCCTATACTATGAAATTAAAAATTTTCTTTTCCTTTTAATGAGACAAGCGAGTTAGCAGTCGCCATCTGTTGAAGAAAGATAAAACTATCGCCGGTAGGTAGTTTTCTTGGCACAAGTTTTTTTTCTCCCCATTAATTACCAATTTTATAGAGAAAAATAGAAGATACAGCTTTTTCACAAACAGTTAGCATTTTTCGCGATCATTTAGTACTTTTTCATAACGAATTAGTATATTTTCACAAATGCTAATTCATATTTATAATAAATTGTTTAAATTTACAATACATTTATAGACAACTAGCAGTGGTACCCGGCGTTGCACGGGATAATTACAATTAATAATTTCTAAAATTTATCATCAATAAAATAAAAATTTATCATTAATAAAATAAAAATTTAAGAAAATTAGAAAAGACAATAAATGTTTGTGAAAAAGAACTAAAGCAACATGAAAAAGTTGTAAGATTTAAAATCTGGGTTGAAATTCTCTTTAGAGAATAAACTGATTTCATAGATTCCAATTCTAATTCATTTTGAAAATGAAATAAATTTTCACCGTCCACGTGGAAATGATCTTTGATGTATGCTCGTTCATAAAATGTGAGACCCTCCGGTTGGGCTCTTGTGATTTTTTTCCCGCCAATTTCGATTCCTTAAGAAAGAAAGAAAAAATGTAAAATAATGTAGATTTTTTTGCTGATTAACTGGAGATGATACACTAATAAATTCAAAGCTTGAACGCGACCGGGTGATTAATATGTTGGAGAAATTTGGGATCGTTGGATACCGTAAACCGGGGTTAACTTTGCACAAGAGAACGCATACATTTGCTGCTCTTAAAGAACTTATTTTGTGTTGAATGATTTTGTATTTAACACTTTAATGCAATCTTATTGTAAACCAAAATCATTCAATACAAAATAAGAGTGGCAAATGTTTAACGTTCCCTTGTGCAAAGCTACCCCTCGTGTGCAAAATAAATCCGGTTTACGGTAAACATAAAGATTGGACTGTAACCTTGGTTAAAGTAAATCCATTGGGTTGATGCATAAGTATTTCTTTCGTAGGAAATTGTTTAATAATAATAATAATAATAATAATAATAATAATAATAATAATAACTATTGGAAAACTATTTTTATTCTTCCTATCCCTAAAATTGTGAAACCGACCACACCTAGAGATTATAGACCTATTGCACTTTTCTCTTTTCCTGCAAAGATTCTAGAAACCTTCGTTGCTACTCATCTTTCAAGATTTGTTGATCCTTATCTTCCTGATATTTAGCACAGCTTCCGCAAGGCTAGATCGACCGAAACTAATCTTGCTGTGTTAACTTCTTACCTCTCGAAAACTATTGATACTCGCCAACAAGTGGATGTAATTTATTTGGATTATTCTAAAGCCTTTGATAAGGTTCATACTGACCTTCTCCAGAAACTAGAGATTATGGGCTTCCAATTAAATATGCTATCCTGGATGGCTCCTTTTTAATCGATAGATATTTTATGCTTTATTCTATAAGTAATTTCTGGAAATTTGGTAAAATCAATAGTGGTGTTCGTGTAAAAATCAAACTTTTTTCGTGCATTGACAGTTGGCAAGACTATTAAAATGCAAGAAACGTTGGACTCAATTCTCTCCTGGTCTAAATCGAACGGATTAAGTCTCTTAACTCGAGCAAATCACACGTAGTTTCCTTCTCCAGGAATGTAACAAATTTTATTTTTGACTACAAGCTTGATTATGATATCATTGGGAAAAAGCACGAAGTTAAAGATTTAGGCATTTTATTTAATTATAACCTATCTTTTACCCCGCATATTGATAACATCATATGAGATGTCTCCCGTAGAATTGGCCTCTTGAAAAGGCTTACCGCATTTTTCAAAAATCCATTAACTATCATAAAGTTATTTATTTCTATTGTAGTTCCTAAAGTCACATATGGCGTGTTAATTTGGTTCACTCATCAAACTCAAAATTTTTTACTCCTACAAAAGAAATTTCTTGCATTTTTAAATTTTCTCTCAAAAAAAATATAACAAGCATGATCTCAATATGAAATTTATAAATGTGTTTATTCTTTCCAATATCATTGGTAATATTTTTCTTAATGTCCTTAAGAGGATTGTTCAGGAGCTGTTTGGATGCCCGAGGTTTTGTCATCTATCGGGCTGTCAGTTCCAAAAAAAGTCGTCAAAGTATCTTACTTTAATAGCTCCTAGTAAGAGGGCAAATATTGGCGAGATTACTCCTTCTTATAAACTTGTTACTTTGTATAATAGAATCCTTTCTCATAAAGATGTAGACATTATTAATGACCCAACCAATTCTATTTTTAAGATTTTAAATAACTGATTTTGATTTATTTGTTCTGAAATGTAATCTTTTTCTTTTAATTTCTTCCCCCGCTTGGGTTTTATCACTTGTAGGGGCAGTTTGTATTTGCTTGTACATTCTGATCTGAAAAATTAAATTAAAATTAAATTAAATTATTCATACATACAAAATATTTTACCTGGAATTCATAAAGACCCTAAGCTATTTTGGAAAGAAACTAATAAGTTATTGGGCCGTCAAAAGAATGATACTAAAACATGTTACCAAAATAACAAAACCTTCTCCACAGACTTATGCTCCTATTTTCAAAAGAACTTTAATAATGATTCTGATGATGATTTAGATACCTCTACAATTAACTATTTAACCACTCTTCATTGTAATAATAATTTTAAGTCACTTCAATGATATCACTCCACAAGAAGTTATAGTCTTAGTAAATTCACCAAAGCAAATACAAAGTGTATTTTTGAAGACATTCCTGATTTTATTTTCAAAGGACTGATCGAAACTCTTGCTGTACCTCTGTTCATTCTATTCAATCGTTCAATATCCACTGGTAAATATCCGTGTCTTGGAAAGTCTTCCCGATAGTTCCTGTCCGAAGGTTAAAAATCCTTTATATCGAGAGCGAAGAACAGAGCAAAACAACCAACTGTGAACTTTGTGTGGAGGCCAAACATCCGTTGTCATCCCGTACATGAAAGAAGAGAGCTGGGGCTGCCCGACATTCGCCATCGTCAAGAGCGGCCATTTGGAAGCGATGATCCACGTATTTTTTCGCCATCTTCTCATGTCGGCGAATTTTTTTAAACAACGGTACACCTCCGATTTTTCTTTAAGGTGAAAAGGCCCCCAATGCCTTTGTCATTGCAGGGGACAGTCTGTCTCCACCAGCCGAACCTTTACAAAAATTTACAGCTAAATTTGGCATATTTATTCCTGCACTACGAATACAAATGTGAAAGGTTTTCTTTTATTACGCGAAAAATATTTTTTTCTTCAATTCGGCGAGTTGCAACAAAAGACACCGTCCGTTCAATTTTGAAGACAACGGCTAATTTAATATCCAATGGCAGATGCTGCACCACGGCTTCCACTTCCCACTGCATCTGCATCCAGTCAAGATGTTTCATTCCGCATATCTTTTACGAGTGTACAGTCGGGTGCGAAAAGATTTAGACTTAAGTCATAGTTGAGCACGTGACTAGCATATCCCAAGCGTATACCTGGTACCTTATTTTCATGCAGAACGGACAGGTGCAGTCTAATCTGCCATGACTCTCAGTAAAAGTACCCGATTTTGCAACCGATCAACATCCGGTAAGCTCAGTTCCTACGGAGCAGGTAAAAACTTTTTTGCACCCGACTGTACATTCACTCAGCCCATCTGAAATCTATTCAGACAGCATTTCAGGCTAGCTAGTTTCTCCTACCAGCCTGGGCGCTCCCAGTTCGACGACTCCTCTGGCGAGCCGTTTAAAGTTGGGACCTAATCGTTCCCATCGCCTTTATCAACAAAGAATTATGAGTGTTGTGATGTGCCTAACTTAATGAGCAAGACATCCTACCATCGGTCGTCTGAAGAAGAGTGGCGCTCAATTTCAATTCGTTTCTCCTTCTGGTTCCATCAATGTTCCGGCGCCAATTCACGTCATCGAATTGGCTCTCTACAATAACCAGGGATACCCGAGCTTATCCTCTGGAGTTATAACGTTTTGCTGGATTACAAATGGATCTAGTCTTGTGGCGTTTGAATAATTGGAAACTTCAACTATTGCAGTGGCCCTGGGAGCCTGATTAAAGATTTAATGTCTCTATTGAGGCAGTAACACCAGCCTCAGCTACCAACAGATTCCAGAGACTACGTGATCTTATCATCTGTGATTTTCTGCTTACCTGTGACTTTCCGGACTTAGTAATTGCTTTAGTGAGTAATTAGGACTTTGTTCTTCGGACTTGACAAATAATTTTAACTTTCTCGGACTGATGACACTTGGGGAGTTCACGCGCTGACCGCACACTACTTGGGACTTTTTTTTACCCGGAAATCCACCCGTAGCGATAGACATTATCCTGTGTGTGACTTTATGAAAGGCATAGCTCTGAAATACCCTCTGTAACTCCTCGGTTATCTCCCTCCAGAACCTAATCTCAGCAGAGACCAGGATGCTATGCTAGTCCCTGGCGATAAAGTACAACATCGTTGATGCAGATTTTGTTGATGTGGACAATACCACCGTCTACCTTTTCAACGCGGAACCAACACATTTAGAGATCTAAGTAAGAGGACTTTCGCCACTTCTCTCTTATGCCTATGTGAAGGGCTTCTCAGAATTTAGAAAACGTCCTGTCAATATCTAGACTAGACCACTCCGACACTTCCGCCTGCTGAACGACAACATCGCCATCAGCTTCAAGACCTTCGCCGAACACATAACTTGTCAACTCGCAGCCAGTGTCATCAGAAGACAATCCTATGGATGAGCTCATCAGCTTCGCAGTTTCTTCATTATCCCAGAGCAGAAAATTCGACAGAGAAATTTCCATCCTTGCCTCCGCCGACGCACTCATCGCACTCTCCAAGCGCAGTTCGCCCACGTCTCCAAAGACACCAACGGCATCGACGACACCAACAACTAGCTTGAACTTTCCCAAGACTGTCGACCAAAATTCCTCGTAAAAAGAAAGCTAGACGTCATCGCAGTAACAAGATGTCGTTTACTAACGAGAGCGTCAAAGACCCTAGCGTTTCTTCAACCAACCCCCATTATAGGTGCTCGCCCTCACGCAGGACTTATGTATCTCCGAAATCTGCTTCATTAGAGCCAGGTCGGCCCCCATCGACTTCGCATCGTTAACATTAAGATCGATCATTTAACTTCAGGTCCCTTAGTTCTCATTTCTACGCCGGACATTCTTCTACAATAGCTGAAGCTAGCCCCGTCTCAGCCATGCCATGGCCTTCATGGTCTTCGTAGTCGATATCCCAATTTGACCAGTAATTTATGAATTCATTTTCTGCACATGGCCTAGGGATACCCACCATCGCGATAAAGAACTATGTGTGCGACTACGAATGCAAGATGATATCGTTGGATATTACAATAGCCAAATATCGGCCTCGGTGGCTCAGTGGTTGCATGATCGCCTCTGATGCCCGAGTACGCGGGTTCGATCCCGGCCGAGGACGACGAGGATTTTTCAGGGGGAAATCCTGAGATCACGCACTTCCTTCGGAAGGGAAGTAAAGCCGTTGGTCCCGTGTAGTCGTTTGCCGGCTGCACGTTAAAGAATCCTTGCGAGGCAAAATTTGCGGCCCCTGTAACGCCGTCCTGAAATGACCATAGCAGTTGAAAAGGACGTTAATACCAAAACAAAACAAAACAAACCAAACAACAGCCAAATTAATCTTCCGTCTGCTCCGTGTCATCCGATAGAGAAACGAACAAATCTCAGTTATTTTGACCGTTCTGTGTACATTCCTTCTTTTGGTGATTGCTAGAGACTTTAATTGTAGCAAGATAATATCTATTCATTTGGACATACGATATAAATCATCTATACAATCAAAACACATTATTCGACATATGGAAAACGCTGCACTGGAATTACTCCGGGTTCACATCCTAAAAAGGACCAAATATCGCTTCTCGACAAGATTTATTTGGTGGGTTGCTGACATTCGGCACATCATCGGCAGCATTCGCAAGGAAATGCCGTCCTGCAACTGCCAACCAATGTCGCCATCTTGTGTTTGATAGTGGGTAAGTGGAATCTGACTCAAACATCGTGTCAGAGTTTCCATGCCCACTTGTCAACGTTCTTCAGTCACCTAGTCTTCCCAACGGATGCCACGAAGAGTTAGGTGGATGCATTCCCTCTATTTGCTGATGATATTAAGTCTTCATCACAAGTAATGTAACCAAAGACAAAGCTAAGAGTTTGTCAGTAGGCGGTCGTCTTCAATATCCCTTCCCTACCAAGATATGGAATCTTTTTGGGCCTTTTCTTGTGCGAGAGTTCGACTCCGTTGACTCCTCCATCGCATTGAAATTCAATGTGGGGAAGATCATCTTGCTCTCAAAGGCCCCAGCTCCTGAACGTATTTCCTAAACCCTTATGAACACGAGCTATAAGGCTTCACTGGTGTGCTGTGTAACTGACAAAATCTACGCTTCAAAGTTGTTCGACCAGGACAATCCTGCGCCATTTCATCTCATTACTGAGATTATTGCCAACAAACTCTAAGCAGTGCTGAACCTCAACCAAGAAAAGGCATTCGATAAGGTAAACCACACGGGGATCGAACGAGGGCGATAATTGGTACAATAATATCTTACGTTATGTTTGGAGCATAAACTCCAATTCAATTTTAATTTCGTATGAGTATTCATTAGCTCTGATGGTTTGGAAAAAAGAGGGATGCCTGATCTGCGAGCCGGATGCAATTACATGTATTGGGCTTCCATCCGCTAAAGCCCAGTTGACGAGCATGATACCCTAGTTCGAATCCAGGTCGGGGAGTTTTTCCCCTTTGTTTTTTCCAATAATATCTTTACCTAATGCTTGGACATTAACTCAAGTTAATATTTCTTACTTTCACACTTACCTTTTCGATGTGTATTGGCCCCATACAAAGTTCACAATTGCTTGTTGCACACATAGTCTTCATCCTCGGAACTTTGTCACGCACTATATGCCAACGCTATTTCTTGTGTGTCAATTAATGTTTCCTTAAATGCCAACGGTTACATGTGCGGATAACATGCTCTTAGCATCTGAACTGCGTACTCTTGAAATATTCCGACTTTCGACCAATCAGCGCTTGGACGACGAACACCATTCTCGTCAAAATTGAGATTTTGAAGTGATGACCATTTAAATTGTTTCCCAGTTACTTGGGATGTGACAGTGTCTGGCTACAACTTTTCGTTTTCACTAACAGACTCTGCTGACGAGGAGTACGTTATTGTAAAGCGTCTTCCCTACATTCACTAGAATTTTTACTTCTCCACGTCGATGTTCAACAAACGCGGGTTTTATAAAAACTTACGTAATCCCTTTGCTAACAGCCTCTTCACTTTACCATAGTATGGAGACTGAAAGAAGGTGGAACAAGCAATTGTGAAGTTTGTATGGAGCCAAACGTCCATTGTTACTTGCATGTGCGTATTCCCTTATGTAATAAAGTAACTCCCTACAAAGCCGCAGCAAAGCCAGCAAGATGTCTTCTTCCTGCGTGAATGCCGAAGTCCTTGGCATTTTTTCAATCCACTGCAGTTGATCACCCTCACGTAGAATTTCTGCGTCTCCAAAGTCCGCTAAAACAGTTTCCACATGCAGATTGCAAACAGTACAGAGAACAACGAGATGTCTAAAAACGTTCGGAGATTTGATTTACAAAAGTAGTGTGTTTAAGAATGGGTTGCTCTGCAGAGCCCAACGAAGCATCATGAAGGACAGATCGATTCTGCATCATCAGCATTAAACGCCGTACATTCTCCTCCACAAGCAACTCCATATATTATTCCCCACATGATCTTCGTATTCCAATGGCCACTTCATCATACAGGACTCAATTTTCATGTGTCACAATTCAGTCAAAGAGCAGTTCAACTTTGTGAAATGGGAAACAGGAACACTGGTACCCTCATTCAATTTTGCTGTTAAATTGCAATTCATAGGGTATCCAAACTCTTCTCTTTTCATTTACATGCGAATGCAACTTCATGACAATGCTCGATATCAATGTTAAATGTAAGTGTATGATACCTCCAATAATGTTTTTAGCATAACCATATACACAACAGTGGGTCTTCTGGAATAACCTGACATCTCAAAATCTACCCTTTGACCTGTATTTGATATGCAATTGAGGTCTGACCTGGTTATGCCCCACAAAACTTGCAGGGGTGCTATTCCGACGAGATTCATACAACAGGAAATAGCAAACATGTTCCTTTATACTTCCACATAGCCGACACTTGTACTCTTCTTTCTCCGATAGCTAACTGGCAGGGGTTCGAGCCACACACCTGATGATGTCATGAGATCTTAAAAATTTCAGAAATGGTTCCACTGATCGGGGAGCCCATTAGGACACCACATGGCTATTTAAGAAATTGGTTATTGCAGGCGAAATAATTTTATAAATAACCGTGTGGAGTCCTTATATGTTCCCCAATCAGTCTAACAATTTCCGAAATCTTTCTCCAAGATGTTAAAGATAACAGTTGCACGTTGATCACCTCTTACTGCAGATATGTAAATGATACGTTAATCATCTAAGATGAAAGAACTACTACAAAAATCCTTCAAATCTTGAGTAGTTTTCACCCAATTTTTATATATACGATGAAAGAAGAAACCTACAAAAGATCAACCTTTTGGACCTAAAATCATCAAAAATTACAGCAAAAATTTCTTTGTCGATATTTAAGGAAACTGACAATAGATCTCTACCCAAATCATACACACTCTTATAAATATCAGTTTTCATCTATATGATCAACAGAGCAACTTCACTCTACACAGTATAAAGTAACTTGATACCATAAAATCCCGTGGAAAT
>JAHWFO010008967.1:6230575-6252036 GCA_023313115.1 Rhysida immarginata | reverse complement strand
GAAAATTGGCACGTGACTTCCAACTCACTCATTTATTCAGGGGAAAAATAAAACAATCAAGCTAGAA
This sequence comes from Rhysida immarginata, assembly GCA_023313115.1. Classification (NCBI taxonomy): domain Eukaryota; kingdom Metazoa; phylum Arthropoda; class Chilopoda; order Scolopendromorpha; family Scolopendridae; genus Rhysida; species Rhysida immarginata. The sequence continues at coordinate 6,251,969 of JAHWFO010008967.1, read as the reverse complement.
CCATAATTTATAATGTCTTTAACTATTTAAAAGGAAACAGACTGTGATATTATGCGATAATAAAAGGGACCCATCAAGCAATAGGAATAATGTATTCAACCTGTCAATCAATCACAAATCAAGCTGTGCCATAATCATTTTGGTTTAGCTGCCATTTCACTTAAGGAAATGCCAGAAATAAGTAATGTCCTGTTTCCTATCCATTTATGATTTGCCGAGCAAGTTTTAATCATTTATGCATGCCCACTTTCTTTTTCTTTTGTGCCTGCCACTATAAATTAAAAATATTAAGTTAGTTATTTTATGAACAGTTATATATTTAGCCTTAATTTATCTTTATCCTTAATTACACTGTTCTACAAATTTTGAAAGGTTGAATGTTATGGTGCAAAGAATATGATTTCTCTAAGTTTTCAGGGTCACTGGACACGAAGTTATGCTTAAATTAGCTCGTTTTTGAGATAACAGCACTTATTGCATGTCACTTCTCCACATATACAGGGTGTTTCAAAATTATGTACAATAAATTTAGTGACATATTCTTCAGGTCAAAAGAAGACGAAAATGTTCTATAGCACTTTGTCTGGAAACGATTTATTTACGCGATACAGCCAACTAAACCCGTGGCTCCAAATTACAGGAATTGTTCAAAGTGCCCGCCACCAGCTCGCACGCATGCTTCGGCAAGTTGCATGAGCGACCGTCTGATGTCATGGAAGAGTTCGTCACCAGCATTACGAACGGTTTGGCATGCATTTTCATTCGTTGTCGCAGATCCATAATGTTAAGAACTTCTGTGCTGTAGACGATCGTTTTCACATGACCCCACAGAAAAAAGTCCAAGGGGAAAAGGTCGGGTGATCTTGCAGGCCAAGCTACCGGTCCACCTCGACCTATCCACCGATTCGTGTATGCAGCATTAAGGTGTGCTCGCACAACATTGCTGAAATGTGCTGGAGCGCCATCATGCATGAACCACATGTTAGATCTTATCAAAAGAGGTACATCTTCCAGTAATTCTGGCAATGCATTCTGCAGAAACAAAAGATACGTTCGCCCAGTCAATCGTGGCGGCAACACATAAGGGCCAATTAAGTTATTTCCGACAATTCCACACCAAATGTTCACGGAGAAACGCTCTTGATGCGCTCGAGCTCTGGTAACATGCGGGTTAGCATCTGCCCAATGGTGCTGGTTGTGAGAATTTACGATTCCTGTCCGGGTGAAGGTTGCTTCGTCCGTGAAAAGTATCTGTCTGAGACAACTAGGGTCTGCAGCATGACGACGTTGTATCCATTGGCAAAATCATTGTCAGTGTGGATAGTCCGTTGGGTTCAGTGCCTGAACCAGTTGCAGGTGGTATGGATGCAAAAGCTGACGGTGAAGAATGCGCCAAACAGATGAGTGCGGAATGTGTACCATGGAAGAAATACGACGGGTGCTTGTCTCTAGTTCATCATGTATGATGTCAATTATCACATCCTCCTCATCCGGAGAATGTGCTACAGGCCGCCCTTGTCCTGTTTGACGGCCAAAGGAACCACGCTCCCTCAAATGTCTGTCAACAGATACAAATGTTCGGTTATTTGGCAAACGTCTATTCGGAAAGCGTTCTTGGTAGAGTCTTCTTGCTTCCACAACATTTCCGTCCGCAAGACCATACATGAGGTGCATGTCAGTGTATTCTGCACTGGAATACGTGTACATGACTTTTTTTTACGTAAATCGTAATGCGTATGTCAAAGCACGCAAACGTTCTGAAATTGATATTCCTAGTGGATGTACAGTAGTGAAACTACAGTAATGGAAACAACCGTACACAACTAATGGAACAACCCTAAAATAGGTTTAAATGGAACAAACCACTCAACCTAGTGTTGGGTCGAAACGCTGGAACTGCTAAAATATCGTCCGCTAACTACCGTGCTTCCCTACTGTATGATATTGGATTACTCGCAAACAAATCGTTTCCAGACAAAGTGCTATAGAACATTTTCGTCTTCTTTTGACCTGAAGAATATGTCACTAAATTTATTGTACATAATTTTGAAACACCCTGTATACCAGAAATTGTCGAGATTTATACACTGCCAGGGCATTTTTCTACTTGTCCATAAGAGCAGAATGTCAGATGAAATTCTCATGGAAGCACTTCCGTACACATCAGCAATACAACCACTGTTGTTTGTCACTTCAATAAGAACTAAAAACCCATCCAGGCAACACCACCACTGATCATATGCGAGAACACAGAGACAATAGCCATCTGTGAGAATGCTGCCAACAGTGTCAACGTGGGCACCCAATATATAGTGGAAAACGCGAGGGAGGCAGATTGTAATGCGAAATCTAGCGCTAAACAAGAAGCTTCAATGTCTTTTTCAAATTCAGTGACCCCTAATTAGTCAAAATTAGCTACTCTCATTTCCATAACATTTTGTGTATTGAATAGTGTTATTAATTTTCTATTTAAAAATTTATATCCTTTCAAATTTATTAATTCCATTATAAATAAATAAATATCTTCATTTATATCATTTTTATTGCAGTTCTTAAATAAAACCTCTCTTAGTTTGTATTGCTCTTTGGTCTATTTTTTTTGTCAATTACAACTTATTCATAAATTTGAACTCATACTTTGTATTAGCCCTCTGTCTCTTTTTAAATTTATTATATCTGTCATAAATCTATTTATTAAGATCATGATACATTGTAGGGCAAAAAAATAAAGTAATTAGCTTTATCCCTTTTTTTTTAAATTAGCACTAATTAAAAATGTACAAGCTTAAAACTGTTACTATGAATAAACATATTTGTAATGAAATCAGTATTTAATAGAAAAAATATCCTTATTTACAACAACAATCTTATTTTAACTCATTTAAATCACAGATAATTGTTAGTTTAAGAATTAAGGAATAATCTACGTTGGAGTTAATATTCACATTATCTAAATTGGTTTTCAGTTTTACTACTGTATTTTGAAGCTCATAAATAAAGTCAATGCCAAAAACACTGTTCTTAAAATTAAACCATTAAAGCATTTTTGTAAAAATTCCAAAATTAATTATTAGATGAAAAAAATTAACAATTTTCAATTTTAAAAATTCACATTTCTCATTTTACTAAATAGAGCTTTTTGCTAAATGTTCTTTGTACTAAATAGAGCTTTTGTATATACTTATATTGAATCTACATAATACAAACCTTAGCAAAAAAAAATTAAGTGAATATACAAATTTTAACATCTGAAATTAAAGTTTTGATGCATTTGGGAATGGACCTAACCAAGGTTTACCTTCAAAAAAAGAAAAAAGAAATTTTTTTTAATATTTAGAGGAAATTAGAAAGGAGATGAAATAACAACACAATGTAATGCCTAAATCCACTTGAGAAGAAAGCACTTGGAAAGAAACCCAAGATTTAAATCGCTCCAATCAAACAAAGCCACACATCCCCTTCTTTGCATACAGTATTGGCTCAATCCATATGAAGTGATCCAATGAAGGTTGCTTGACCATTTTTAAATATTTTGATTTTTTTTTATATGTGATTACCCTATAATTGAGAAGTTCAAAACAGTTTTTAAAAAAGTTTTACCTTGCACCGTTACTGAATGGCAGCCATTTTTTTTTGTAAGCGCACTTGGTTTTTCAATTTGGAGACATCGCGTTAATTCGAATATCTCTGCACTCGGTTAAGTTACAACATTACAATTGACATGATTGTTTTTAGAAAAGTCTCCTCTACAACATTGTTTATTACCCAAAATACCCTAAATTCAAAAATAACCAGTCAAAATGACCTCCAAAGTTTGGTATTAAAAATTCAGAAAATCCACTTTTTAGACCCAAAAATAACAACCAAGGAGTGATTTATCAGAGTGCATTTTTTTTCTCTAGTTAGATATCATACACTACTAGCCTTATATAGAGCAAGAAAACTGATAAATGTTTACTTAATTTTTTTATAAATTTTTGAAATTTGAAAATCTTTATTTTTTGTAAAGTTTGGGGCTAGTTCTTTCTAGTGGGACTGAATATAAAAATTTGATTTTGCACACTTTGTACACCTATACGATAGCAAAGTACTTAAATATTTCAACATTGATATTTGACTGTGAACAGGGATATAAATTTTTGAAAATGAGGAAATAATTCACATTACACTACAATTGATCTTTTGGCTGTTGCCTAATTCATGTGTGATACTGCCTATTTAAATGGTTTATTGTTTCATTGTAATAAAATTTAATTGTAACCTATATTTAGTTAACACTATCACCCTATATTTAGTTAGTATTATTTCTAGGTTTATTCTCAATTAAGTAGCATATTATTATGAGGTGCGTTCAAGTTTTAAGGTCTCCAAATTTTTTTCTGACAAAATACTTAACCCAGAAAGTTGTAACTACTGTTACTTCTCGACGTAATCACAGTGAAGTCCACAACGGCAGCGCCATGATTCCTTGGCTGCTGAGAACTCATCTTTATATTTTCCTTGGGTATATTTTGCCCTTTGGTAAATCGCGGAAGTAAGGCTGCTCGGTTGGGAAACGAGTGGCCACGGAGAGTGTCCTTCATGATTGGAAAAAGCTAGAAATCGCTAGGATCGAGGTCTGGTGAGTATGAAGCATGGGAAACCATCTCAAAGTTGTTATTTTGAAGAAACTGCTGAGTTAGGAGTGCCCGATGAGCAGGGGCGTTGTCTTGATGATAAAGCACCCATCAAGTCTTGTTTGGTCGTTTCTCATGCAATGCTGGAAGGAATTTTGTTCTCAAAACATTTTCGTATGAATTAGCTGTAACAGTTGTACCCGTTGGACCACAATGCATGACGATTATGCCTTCGCTATCCCAAAACATGGCCACCTTGTTAGTTATTTGTCTTCAATGCGATATAACTGCCCTACCATCGTTAAGTGCATGTTGTAAGGTTATTATTTTACATGCATTTAACATTATGTAAATACCGCAGTTTTGCAAATTTTTATGCTCCCTACTTTATAAAAAAACCAAAATATTTAAAAAAGGTCAAGCAACTAACTTAACTTTTATTGGATTACTTCATATGGATTGATCCTACTACAGAGTCCACCAAAAAATGTATACACACTTCAGCAAAACAAAAACTATATAAAAATTGTAACACTAAATTTATACAGGCATCCAGCAAGAATATAAATTCTTTGACTTCTAAATTACGACAGGTGTTCAAAGTGATTATCATAAACTTTGAGATACTTTTGAATACGGCGAACAGTTGCCCCTATACATTTTCCTAGCAAACTGTTATCAAGTAATCTCATATGTCTGGAGAGGTAGCAGTTGTGGTCTTCTTTTATCAGGATTGTCTTCTTTCAATGCAAGTAATAATATTAGAATGTAGCTTTCGATTTTGCTTTTGTCAGACTCTGTATTCTTATAACTATCCATTTATTTTCCTTTATTCACTCTTTTATGCTAATTTTGGTAGCAACACTCTTTCTTGATGAGAACCAGAAAAACAAAAATCATGAATGTGCAAATGTAAGATTGTCAGAGCCTCTTGTACATTTTAATACTCTAAGTGCAGTTGTCCATTGTGACAACAATGGATCCAGCAAGGAGAAGATAATGGTACTAAAAGAAAAGTAATAATTCTTTATCTATGAGTTTGTTGTTCTCTGTTTGTTTACTTGTAAAGGAAATAAAGAGAGGCATTACAGTACAACATTTTTGTCGAAAATCATCTGTCAAGTTTCGGCATTTAATCCCACCTTCTTTAGGGTACAAGGGAAATGGGAACATCAGCCCTTACACAGCGATACAGTGAACGATACAAAGTCACCGTATCACATGTAAGGACTGCTAGCCCACCTTTCCCTTGTAACCTGAAGAAGGCGGGATTAAATGCCGAAACTAGCCGGATGATTTTCGACAAAAATGTTGTGCTGTAATGTCTCTCTTTATTTCGTTAATAATTCTTTAAATAGGGTTAAAAATTGGATGAGGAAACTAATCAAAAGTAACCACAGATCATAGAAAGCTCTGTAGTATTTTCTTTTCAAATTAAATGTGATCTTTGAATAGCAAGCATTTAAAGTCTGTTCCATTTTAAAGAAATTCACTGCTTCCCCTTCATACAACATTATCTCAAATTAACATTTTTTTTTATGCTATGCCCCTGACCCTTATTGACTAATTATTAATGAAGTGGAATAAAACAATAGCAATCAATCAAAATGGTTGGCTACCAAGTCTATAACTATGATCTTCAACATCCTTCAGACTGTTTCTACATGAGAATAACAAGAGGGAAAACAATGCTTTGAATTACAATATTGAAAAAAGGCTTTTTTTAAATGAATTTGTGTAAATAATAGCAATTTCAATAAACACTCGGACATTGTTGTATTTTATTTTGGTGTTTTATCATATATTGCTGTAATAAATTTATCATATTTGTTAAATTATGTAGTGTATCATGAAGAATATAACTTACTTGTTATAATGTTATAACAAATAAGTTGTTAACATATTTTAAATCCAACTAATGATAATCACATCTTTCAATGTCTAAAAATTCTGAATAATTGTGCATAAATAATTATTTAAATTTGATAATCAAGACATGATTAAGACTAACGAACTATAGACTTTTCTAGTGGAAGTTGTGCTGCCGCCATTATAACATGTTAATTTGAGCGAAATTAACATTGAGGAAAAATTACTAAGAAACATTCATAAATATACAAGCCTCAACTTCAAAATTTAAATTAATATTTACAAAAGTTTCAAGAGGCAGGAAGATGTACTTCTGTAAACTACAGTTACATTTGACTTTTTTTGCACATTTTTATACAAAATGCAGACTATAAAATATTTATTTTCCTTAATATATTCACTAGTGTATGTAACAAGAAACAAGCAAAAACTGTGGAATGGAACAACCAAAAACGATGAACCCTCTAATCCACAAGGAGAATTGAAATATGTATGTAACAATTGTCAGATTACATTGAAAGCTGCCAGGCATGCTTGATCTGCTTCTAAATTGAATTCAGTTCTTTTCTTTTCTGTGAATTGCAGCCACCCATTTCAGGTACATATTTGGAATCATTTTTAGGAAACGAAAATAAATAATAAGGCACCAAGCAAGGGCAGTTTTCATGACTTAAAGGAGCACCGTCAACACAAAATTGCTTTTTCCAACGTTGCAATCGAAAATAGCTGAACATCTTACTGCGGCACAGAAAGAATCCCACTGCATGCTTGGCTATGAGCACCCAAAACTGTCACGACTTATACAGGGTGGCGCAAAATTAATCACTCTATCGGAAGATGGCGCAATTATTGCAAATGGCGTCGTACTTCAACCATATTTGACATTTGTGAACTAGACAGCTGCAGAATACAAACAGACAAGCAATGGAACGCTATACTACGCAAGAGCGTGGAATAATTGTGTCGATTTTTTTGTTACTGGCGAACGCTTCAGGGCCATGATAAATGACTTCTTACTGCCGGAATTGGAGGAGCGGGGCTTGGTGAACATGTGGTTTCAACAAGACGGTGCAACCACACACACAGCACGAGCCACAATGGATATTGTTAAGGATGCGTTTCCTGGTCACGTAATCTCCCATTTTGGCGATTTGGCATGGCCAGCAAGATCGCCTGATTTAACAGCCCCAGACTTCTTTCTTTGGGGCTACTTGAAGTCGCGGGTTTATGCCAACAAGCCTCAGACAATCGCAGCCCTTAAAGAGAATATTCGACAGGAATGCGAACAGTTATCACCGGAAATCTTGCGGAAAGTCATGGAAAATGCGATAAAACAAATGTGTACAAATGTGTATCAACACTGGCGGCAGCCACTTGACGGATGTCATCTTTTCCACTTAACAGAAAAAACGTAAAGGTCCTAATAAAGATTTCCATCATTCAAAATCATTTTTTTTTATGTAGTAAAAAAGTTATACAAAAACAAAATTGGATGATTAATTTTGTGCCACCTTGTATTAAAAACACTACAAATAGAAAGGTTGCCTGTATATTCTGAAATCCTTCAAGTTCGATACACTTGTTAGCTTCAAAGTTGAAAAGTCAACATGTCATAATGGCAACAAGTCAACCTAGTGGTGATATGGGGGTTGAATAATAGATTTGCCAGGAGAAAAAATAATAAAATACAAAACTACCAAAAAATTAGATTTAATAAATTAATTTGCTGACTAAGCAAATTCTTTGTCCAAATGTATTCAACATTCAGAATAGGCCCCAGATTTAAATAATCATTTTTTTTTTTTTTTTTTTTGCTCCGTATCATCAGAAAACAGCTTTCTCCATCCTTAGATTGTACTTCACTTCTTATCTAGCAGGGTATATAGGATCTTATAATATTTGATTTTAATGGCATTAAAAATTCAATTTTATGATAGTGAAATATTATTTATAACTACGATAGAAAAATTATGCAAAAAGAGGATAATCACCTATCATATCAGAAATAATGTGAAATCGATCAGAACCAAAAACCATATGTTTCTCTGATGGAGTATGTATTATTAAAACAGGTAATCCAAATGCCTGAAAACATAAATAGATTTACTTTAAAATAATATTAAGAAAATAAGAACAACAGAATATTTATGACCCACTTTAAAAATTACAGAATAAATTATAAAATAAAATTATATTTAATAACTAAGGTTAGCACTCCTCCTAACTTCACATTCCTATATTAACATATCCAGATGAAATGATGGCAATTGTTTTGATACTTCATCGGCCTGCAGTATTAACATTAACACATATTAACATCTGGGCTCAAGTGTTCTTTACAAGCTTACACTAATTTTAGAAATTTCTACCCTAATTACCATTGCATAGATATCATAATATTGCATAAATAGATCAAATAAACTGTAATATTTGTTATTAGTTAATTGGCTTTTTTCCAAGCTATAGCAAATTATATTTGGAAGCAGCACATCAGGGAAGGATGTGGGACAGAACTGTACAAAAGTGAGAATGTGGGACAGGATAACCGTACAATAAGATTTCTATGTAATTTTCTGTTTTTGCCCATGATGTTGGTGGGTGCACTTAAATGTGTTGGCATATATTAAATTACAATGTTGCTTTCATAGATCCCTCTCTTCTTTGTGTAAAATACTTTTGTTGCCTCCACCCAAGAATTTCACCTGGGTGCAACGATGTTCTTTTTCTTTATAAACTTTTGGGCTTTGAGACTTTTGGGCTATAGCATAACGTGCCACGATTGTGGGAACGGATCGGCAGAATTAACGATGCTCTTAACCGTAGCGGTTTTAACCGTTCCGCTTTCCGCGGTGGATAGTGGGAACCGGCCTTAACCCATGTCTTTATAAACTATGCCTGATACAGACAGGGATTTCGAAATGGTCTACATGGGTTGCAGCCCAGGGTCCCCTTCAATCAAAGAGCCCAAACAATGTTACCCCAGGGCCCTCATAGTTAACGGTCCAGTCCTGGGGCGAGTTTTTGGACATGAGATCGCGGTTTAGTAAGCATCGCTCATACGTCAAAATTACGTAATATCAAAGCCTTCCAATGGTAATTGCTCTGATCTTACGCAATTTTGACGTATGAGCGATGCTTACTAAACCTCAATCTCAAGTCCAAAAACTCGACCCTGGATACAGAGGCTCTGTTTTCAAGGGAAAGCTCACAAGTGATAAAAGTAACATCGCTCTCAACAGATCTCCCTAAGAAGTCATTAATATGGAAACATGCTACAGCATTACCCGTTTATTATGACATTCAAGGGAACGTGATTTTATCTCAAATTATCCCGATCTCGTTATATCCGAATGCAAGATAAATCGAAATTTTAAGACCCCCCCCCCCACTTCATCTATTTTTGATAAATGTAATGAAATAAGGCATAGATATGCAGTGTTTTAAACAAGAACAGTATTTATTCAGTATCTTTATTAAAATAATCCATGATTGTGGTTTGCTTTAATGATTTCATAAAATCGTTTCTAATAAATTTATGTATTTTGAAATACGATTCATAAATACCCTCTGATACATCACCATGATTAGCTAAATAAATATTTAGCCGAATCATCAATGAATCAATTTCTTTTGTTGTTGGAATAGGCTGCGTTTCATGTCATCACTTTCCTCGCTCTTCTGTCCGCCATCTTGGCGTCATCGCTCAGCATTTACAAACTGATTTACAATGTAACATCATCATTTTCATTGACTGCAAGACTTATTTTATGATTGGTTCTCATTGCAGGCAACATTTTAGCGAAAATTAGGTTACTTTTTGTGTTAATTAATTTTAAAAAATTCTGATATCAATTTTTTTAAATTTTTTAATAAATTTGGGTCAATTTAATCATGTATTAACCAGCTTTATTATAAACAATGCTCATAATAAACTTGTAAACATGCATGAAAAATACACTGTAGGGGTTGGGATTGGAATTTTTTTTCATATGATATGGGTGTTCATATTAACCATGCTCGTATAAGTGGGTAATACTGTATAGATATCTTCTCTGAAGGGATTAACAATGAAAGACTATATGCAAGGGCTACAATAAGGAAGATAAAATCTGTTAACAACTTACACATAACCAACTAAAACAGCAGAAGTGATCTTATTTGTGGCTAACTGCAATGCAGCAGTTGTTCATCCTTGTTTAGAACCCGTCAAAACTTGTGCAAAAGTCCTCTGTCAGCTAATATAACGATTTTGAAATTTGAACAGGACCTTTGCAGAGAATGGAAAACAGTGTGTCAACAAGAAAATGAGAAAGATGCAAATACAATTGTCAACAGATCAATCGATATGCCATCATGGCATCATCAGCACCTGTGAAATTGTTCAACAATTAAGTTAGGTTCCACAGTATGGAAAGATCTTGCACAAATTCGTGAAGAAACAGGAAACAAGACATTCACTTAATTCCAAAAACCGAGTCTTGTGTCTATTGTTTCTTCACACAGCAAGTAACCACAGTCCAGAGGTTTATTTATAGTTACTTGCTTGCACCATTAAACAGGCTAACAAAAAATAACGTTTTAAAGTCATCTTTAGCATCAAGAGCTGATTCTTATACATTTTTTTATGCAAAATCCATATCTGATCTTAGTTTTTTCCTATCATCCACAGATTTCTGGTTTTTCAATGAAACACAAATTATTTAGAGTTTGGGACCTGATAAGTTTCCTTGTGGCCCAAAAATATGGATACTTTAACATTGCAGCTGATCTCCCTTCATACCCATTACTTTAACATTGAAGTCTCTATGTGCTTAACTTGGAAATGTGGCATGATAGAAAGAAACTAAAAGCAGATTCGGATTCAGCACTCTAAAAACCACAAGGATAAGTCAGATTCATTCAAGATGATTTTTCATTGCTGGCCTGTGTTATTGATTCCATTCTGGCCAAAAATATCCAAGCCAAATGTAAATCTATCAAAATCATTGTTTAGTAACTGATGCATACTCCTAAGTTTGATTACATATTATGACTCTTCCTCATTTCGGTCATCACAATGTAAAAGCTCATTATGACTCTGCCCATTAAATGAGCTTTTACATTAGATATGGCATTCAAAGGACAGTTACCCTTCATAACCAATAATCAAAAATGAAATGCCTTTTAGTCCACAATAAACTGAAAACAACCCTAAAAACCCTTTTTTCAATCACACTTGTGATCATCAGTAAGAACCTAAAATAACCTGAATAAAAAACAACAACCAACAAGTTCACCCCTTCCCTGGGTCATCTGAATGATCAATTTGTCTATTTCCTCTACAATACTCCTCTACCAGACTGAACAAAATAGAAAGTCTGATTGGCCCTCTATCTTGATTCATCAATAACTCCATGTAGACCTGGCTAATTTTTAAGCTTTCTAAAACATCCAAACACTTCTCTGATGCTTCTCTGAGGGAATATTGTTTTTTGTAACAGGATACACCATTTCATGAACATGTTAAGTAACATTTGACTTTTCCACTCCCAAACTTAAAATTAGCTAAGTGTTCCTTTCCCCTAATTTCAATATTATGCAGTGTCCGGCCTCGATAAATCTTCCCAAAAAATTCACAGCTTACTTTATAAATTCCTGGCTTTTTTTGAATCCGGGATGTTGTCCTTTGGATTACCTATCAATTGCTTCAAGGATTAGGATTCCTATAAGCAACCCTAAAATTAAATTCCCTCAAGACTCGACGTAAACCCTGGGTATGATGCCTATCAAATGGAAGGCTTATAAATTTTTGAATTGAACCAGAACTTTTTAAAGTTGTGAAATCATTCCTCTTCTTTTTAATCCTTCATGGCAACAAAAGGGTTTATTTTCTTATACTCACAAACATGTACCTCACAGATTCCCACCAAATTGAAATATGTTACTCATATGTTATTCAATAGATGCTTGCAAAATAAGAAAATGTGAAATTTTGTTTCTTTCAAAATAAACCGAGGAAACGAAAAAATTTGAGCACACACAGCCAGACAAAGAATCCATTGTATTAATGTGTTGATGGAACTTCTTTCTTCCACTACTCAGCATGAATCCACTTCACGTGAAAGCAATGGAAGTAGCAGTAAACGACAACTGAATGGATTCTTAAGTTTCTAAACAAACTTAGTTTTTAAAAACATATTATTTAAAGTAGCTAATTACCTTCCAGTAAACAAATGTGTATAGTAATTAATAACCATTTCCTTAATATGTTATTTTATTATTTAATTTGGTAATCTTCGTAAAATTTCTCTCAAGTGAAACTAGGCTGGCGTCATGTGAAACATCGAGTGATATGTTGCATTAGTGATGGGGTATATATCGCAGTGCTTTATAATTTTAAATAAAAATAGTATTCATGGGTGCTTACCTCATCTTATAAATTATTTCGAGACAAATAATTGTAAAGCAAAATTAAGATTTTGTGCTTAATAACAGTGCTCTAACTGCAATTCTTTGGCGACCACCACTAACGATTATGCTTCCCCTCTTACCACCAAGTTTTTTGAACTTTTTACTTCCAGAGCACTAACACCGCCGCGCAACGTCATCGCTTCCAAGGTATGCTTGCGCAAACAATTTCATGTACTTCCCTTGTTAGTGGTTAGAATAGTTAATCTTTAATGGATAAATGTAAATAATTTTTTGCACAATTTTCCAATGATGATCTTGTAAAATTATACATTTTAATTTACTAAAATAAATGGTTCTTATCTTATTTACTTACTCCATTATTTAAAGCTTCCTGGGTAACTTGCTTTAATTTTTCTTTGACCTCATCATTATTAATGTTTGAAACTGCATTAGCAATATCTTCTGGTTTCATATTTGCCAATTTGGCAGCCTAAATTTAAAACATAAAAAAAAAAAAAAATTAAATTTAAAATAACATGAAATCACTTTTTTTAACAGTTTAAAAAAAACCTTAAAGAATGACACAAAGTTAATGCCACATTTTATAGTCCATATTAAAAAAAAAAAATCGAATATTTGCAACTTCATTCTTATTGAATCAGTATTTCAAATCCTAAGATATATGGTAGTCACAGAAGTGTCATGTAGCTTTTTTAACATGACACTATCGCTATGATTTCTATTGCTGTTCCCATACAACACAATTTCCTCCAGGGAATATGAGACAAATATCCAATACTCAAGAAAAATCATCTAAAAAATGCCCATGGATGATCTAAAAAAAGATGTGTACTAGATCTTCCCTGTTATCCAATGGAAATCCATCAATAGATGAGGCACGGCAAAATATTCTTGCATTTGTAGACAATGGGCTACAAGTTTCAAATTCTGGTAGCTCAATAACAAAATTCACTACCTGACATTAATACCTTATTACACAGTAGTCTTACCTGAAATAGAAACAAATTCCCGGTTAAGCTTTGTATATGGAGAATACGTCACATGTTGTTTCTCTCAGCTTTGTCTTATTTTCTCATGGGGTCAGTGTGTTAATTTTTAATTTTTGGCAATAATGATTTTTACGGCCGAATGCCCTTCCTGAGGCCAAACTCATGAGTGGAAATGTTAGCAAAGGGACAAACACATACATCCTTGCCCTCGGCAGAATTCAAACCCGCGACTCACTGGGTCTAAGAGTGATAAAACCTGAGTCTTAACCCTCTCGGCCACCGAGCCGGCACATGGAGACTATGTTGCATAATTAGTCCATTACCACTAGTGCATTGTTGTTTTGGATCAAAGTCAGTTATAGAACCACAAAGATCGCACTTTATGAATATGATACGAGTGTTCTTTGGAATGTTATGATTTGTTTCTGCACAGAAAACGTGCCTTTACAAGATGCCATAGACACAGCAAAACTAGTAAAGAATATCTGATAAAGTTCAAGGTGGTCAGTAATAAAACATAATACATATCATTAAAAAATCTTGGGATTTTTCTTGTAAACTGTTTTAAGTCAGTCTACACACCAAGAATTTTTTCATCAAAATTCCCTGGAAAGTCAGCTTTTCTATATAGAAAGGCATGCTGCTGTTGTACTTCTACCACTTCATTCTGTCAAATAGCTACAAGGGTAACAAACAGCAAATGGCTACCACATAGTACATGGCTGGTACATTTTAGTAGCCACCTTGGAATATTTAGTGAAAACTGTTTACCGGGTTTTTCAAGTCCCCCCCCCCCCCCCCCCCAATAGATATCTAGTAAATATCTTGGAGTCCTGGAACATCCAAAGGACGACATATATCATACATCTAAAGGCATAAGTCTTGGAAGATATCCACTGCATATTACCTAAGCTTATGTCTTAATACTTTTTAAAAATTTAAACTTATAAAAAAAATTTATTTGTAAGTTTAATTACCTGTTCAAAATAGTCAACTGAAAAGATGTCTTCACCCTGGTTAAGACAAAATTTTTGGTTTTAACTCGGGAATAATATAGTGAATTTTTTTTTTCTTAAATGGGTTAAATGATATAATAAGAGTTTTTTTTTTTAGGGTTATTTTCTATGAATTACCTTCGACCAAAAGCCATTAAAAAGCTGCCTACTAATAGGCTCTAAATGCGAAGGGTAGAAAATACTCAAAGAAGTTAAAAAACGTTGAGTAGGCAAGGTATAATTCCTTTCAACTGCTTCTACCATAAGTTGCTATGAATGAAAAACAGATATCATATAGTAATTACATTCAGAAAAAATAAAAAGTAATATTTCTTATTAGGACATAAAATATGACAGATTACTGCATTATCTGCAAATACAATTCCATAGTGTTTACCAACTCGTTCCAAATCTTTTCTTAGATAAGCAAGTTTGTTAGGAATTAGAAATAAAGACTTGTTTTCAGATTTTGCCACTATACCTCCCATCAATACAGGTTTTAAAATTAAATCTAGCTGCCATACGTGTTTGTAACGGCTAAGAATCTGAAATGTAAACAAAAACATTTGAATTTTGCTATCAAATCATAAGGCACATTCGGTGGCACTCAGACTAACACATGGTATCTGGTTGCTTTTCTGAGCATCTCAATGACCGTTGCCGAACACTCTATTATCTCAGAAAGAAATGGCTTTACTGGCTTTACAAATATTGAGAAGAAACAGCGGATCTACTAATTTTAGTTTCCATGAAATAAAAATTAACATCAAATGAGCAACTGAGCATCCATAATATTCGACTCCTTTAAGAGTTTTCCATAAGGTCAGGAAGGAAAGAGTACATTGGGCATCGCCATGACGTGGCTCTCGTAGCTTCTTTGATGGCTTCGCATTGCAGTGGGCGCCGCCATGTTCATTCTGAGCAGTCAGAAAAAGAAAAGCTTGCTGAGCGTCTGAGCTCAGAATCTGACAGATTCGTTGCGTGCCAAACACGTTTTCTCAGGCGGAACTCAAAAAGTGCTCACCAAACGCTGTTCTCTCAGATCTGAGTCAGATACGAGTGCCGCCGAATGCACTTATAACCTGCCAGAATAGAAAGATGACATCAGTACAATTCCAGGATCAAAAGAATGTAAAAGTGAATCCAGATTGATTCCAAAAATTTATTTTATGTGATAGTATTTTTCACCGAAGTACCTTTCATAATAAACTTTTATAAATTTATATCATTTTATCATGCAATCTGACCATATCATCAAGAATGGATGAAGGTAGGAAAAAGCAATATAAAAAAGAAAATATTTTTAAAAATATAGAAAAAGCAGGCTTCATCCTACCTTCATCCATTCTTGATATCATGGATTTAATAGGAAAAAGAAATACAGACAACAAACAACATGCAGGATTGGTAGAAATGAAATATACTGAAAATGAGCAACACCTTTAGATAATTTTGGTGTTGAAAAGGGAAGGAAAAATTCCACGACCTGGACTCGAACCATGCCTATCACTAGCACAGCTCTAACCAAATTGATTTACTGTGGACACTGAACAGCCCTGCTGTTACAAAGCATCTATGCAATGAAGTCACTAGATAGCCCAAATGTCAGAGCAGGCCATGATTCGAAAGTCAAGAATCCTCCTTGCCCTAAAACCATCAAATACATAGATGAAAATTAATAATGAATATAGAAATTGACAAACTGAAAATCACACTTCAATAGCATAACAATTTTGATATTGAAAAGGGAAGGAAAAATTCCGAAACCTGGACTCGAACCAGGAACCGCATATATTGCTGGCACCGCTCTAAACAACTTTAGATGCGAATAAATGTAAATTATGCTCTTTTGCTTAGTCAAAAAAATCCGTATGTGAACAACTCATAGCTGCCATCCATCTGGCAAGGCCTTGATCCCTGAACAAAAAAATCTTTCAGCTTGGGAACTGAAGAAGTCGTCAATTGCAAGGTGAATCTCGTTATCTGTCATGAACAGTTTCCTTGGCAGCAAATGATCCAGGTGGCAAAACAAACAAGTTTTAGGAGATAGTCTAGCAACTGGGCTGGAAGAGGCAATGCTTCGAAGCCAACATGAAGAGGACGGGCATTACCTGGAACAGAACAACTATCTATTGACCAAAGCCAGTTGTTTCTGCAGAAATTTATGGTTTTATCTGTTGTAATTTAGAAAATATCATTCTATATTAATGGCATGGCATCTTGCCAAGAAACTCCGATGAATTATCCCGGCTGTGGACTGCCGTACAAGAAGCATCAATTTTCTTGGGGTGTAGAGGTGACTTAGGATGTTGTCCAGGAGACTGTGCCTTGATTAACCATTATTCAGATCATTTACAATTACCATACAAGACTCTTTTTAGTCACAAGTGATGATTCGTTGAAGTATAGGTTCCTGTTGTTTCCTTGTTAGCAGAGAAGTGCATCTTCCAAACACCTGGGTTTGTTGGCATTTCTCAGTCCATTTTTTTGACCTTACCTAACACCGCCAGACACTCAATAACTATCGTGTGGCAAACATCTACCTCTGCTGCTATCTCTCAGCATGGGTCAACTTCAATACAGAATATTGTCAGAAACTGCAACAGGTCAGTGACAACCTGGCTTGGTTTCCAAGTCTGTATCTCAGTTTCGAAACTCCATAAACCATCAGCAAACAGTTCGTTCATTGGCTATGTTCTCCCCAAATGCTTTGTTAAAGTTTTGGGCAGCAATTCCTGCCAAATGGCCTAGTTTACATTCATAAAAAGGAAGACAACTTCCAATTCGCCATTCTCCATCTTTACTTTTCAACGTATGCCCCAACAAGGCAAGCCCGAAATTTGTTCTTCACACATCTGCTACTATGTATAGGAAGTATGAGACTCCACTGTGGGTGCTTCCAATCTGCCATAGGGAGGAGCAGTCTCCAATGCTCTATCACTCTAGACATTTCATTTGCACCAACCCAATAATTCTTTACAGCAGATGTTCAAAATATCTATCCTCAGCTTCATGGCTGGTGTATAACATTTTACCCCTTAACTATTCTAGCACACAGAACGTCAGATTGTGTGAAAAAATAATCACCCTGTATTTATAAAAACCGAAATTTTTAGAGACTTTAAAATTCAGTAAACAGATATTTTGCTTGCATTTTAATTGTTAATACATTTAATTTTCTTCAAATTTTTTTTTTTGCCACCAATATTCCTGGAACTAATGTTTAATTTTTGAAATACTGTATATAACTGTAATTACCATTAAAAACCCAAAATAAATAGTTCTTGACATCAAAACTGGTGAATAGTTACTCCACCATATAATTGATGTGGCCAATCAAATTCGCAATAACGATGCCATAGTTTGATGATTCGTAGATGTTGTGTTTGTATTTAGGATCGAGGGGCACATTTTGAGCACCTGTTATAGTAATATGAATACCCTATTCCAAAAGTATTTTCACTTAGGTGAATGATGTTCGGCATCCTTGCAATACATTAAACCAGTAAAATTACTCAGTTCAGGCAAGAAGTCGAGTCCAACGTGATTCGAACTCGACGTCTTGCCTGAACCGATTAATTTTACTGGTTTAATGTATTGCAAGGATGCCAAACATCATTCACCTAGGTGAAACGCTTTTGGAATAGGGTGTTTACATACTCTTATGCCAGGAATGGCTGAAGGTAGGAATCTACTCCTGCTAATGATTTTAAATTAAATATTAATTATAAGTTCACAGCATGTGTTTTGCAACCTGTTTGCTAGTACACTAATGATTCTTTGATCTGTTGTAATACTGTTTCTAACTCTAGAATGAGGGCTATATTCATATGACATTTTTTGCTCAAAAAATACCATATTTTTACCCTTGTTGTGAATCACCATGTGTAACTATATTTTTGCTTAATTATTGCAATAAATATATATAAGCAAAATATATAAGATATAAGCAAAACGTAGTGATCTTATAGCAAAAAAACAGGAATTTATGAAGGAATTCGGTAAATATTACCAATTTTATTTATAGCATGACTATAGTTAGAGTCTATTTTTATCAGATTTCGTGGGTGTAAAGTAGGTAATATTTACTAGAATTCCCCTGACAGAAGTTAATAGAGATATATTTAGATTCATAATCATTTTTTAGTAAAGATAAGAGCTCGATATTAACTTTCACATTAACGGCTACCGAGCTCTGCCAATGTAATGGGATTGAAATATCGAATCATTACTTGATTACGAGCACGGGCAAAAGCTGCAAACTTATCAAGATTAAGATAAGCTGCGAACTTATGTGTTAACTAAAATGGCTAAAATTAATAACTGCATATTAAAATATACAATGTCATCTGCAAAGAAGGTTTTGCTTTCATCAACATTATATATTACAATTTAAGAAATGTCCAAAAATTTAGTTACCTCTAAAGCTAAATATGAATACGGAGATATTAAATCGTAAAAAAATTCTATTTTCGTTAATGTGCTCGCCATGTTAACTTTGAAATTGCCTCAACCAAACAGCTGGTGACAGAAAAAGGAACGTCATTTCCTGAAATAAAAACGTCTAATTATTGAAACTGAAACTGAAAGTTTAACGCAATCTACTTCTACAAGTACTCATTAGGCGCCGCAATTTCGGCAACTCTACAGACTTGAGCTCACTGGGCGGAGCTTCTCCTATGCCATGACACAGGCACCGCCATCTAGAGAGAAACAGAGAAACGCCATCTTTTAGGTGGCGTTGACACAGGTCGCAGATTACTTAAGTAAAAATATTATTTGAAATCTTATAAATTTAATAAAGAGTCGTTTGTCGAGGTTCCCGATAGGAAAATAGTTAACGTTTTTGACTATCATCTGGGTAGCTAGGTTCGATTTCCCTTTCGGTGACTTTTTTTCTTTTCAAAAATTATTTTATATGTTTCTTCAATATTAAATAATATCGAGAGAATAAATAAATAGTAAATGCAAAGATGTAAAAAGTAAAAATGAAAATATAAAAAAAAAAATAGTAAATAAAATAAAATAACAAACGACGTAAGTAAGCTTACGTAAAAAGACAATTTACAATTAAAAACTTAGTAATGATTTTTTTTCTTTACTCTATCACAGCTCTCTAATCATGTAGGCTGTGATTCTGCATTTTTGGTTGCATTAAAATAATCTTATTCTGTTATTAGTTTCTTCATTTCGTCCAACTTACTTTGTTAATTTTCACACGGATTTTCATTTTCTTTGCATTTTTATAACTTTTAGCACGCCTTTATCTTGTTCATTTTGGGTTTTTTTCCCACCTCTTATTTTACAATTTTAAATACATTCTAATTTTGTGCTGTTTGTAATTATGTTTGTTCTATGTCTTCTAATTGTTATTTCATATTTCATATTTATATATGTACCATCCAGTGGTGCAAAATAACTTGAGATAACTAGTGGTCTCCCGACTCAATAGATTACATAATGTGTATTAATCCCCATTTTTTGCTAGTTTTTTTTTTAATTTTAAATGGTATATTTTATTATTTTTAATTATTATTATGAAAATACACTAGTTTCACTTTTTTCTTTTATTTGTCCAAGAAAATAAATTGGGTTTTTTTAAGCTTCTGCCAAAAACCCAACCTCTCAATTGAGAGTACCAATGCTTTTTCTTAAGTAATTGAGATATTTTCTTCTAATTATTTTTCTTTATGCATTCTAATCTATAATTATTCTCCTGTCATGACATATGTAGTAAAATGTAAAAATCATCTTTATTAAAATCGTTAAAATCGCAAGATCACTTACAAAAAACATCAAGCACATTAAAAACGATGTTAATCTGCACACAGTATTCAAGAAATACTACGATTGTCCAATTTTGTTCAATGGTAAGCGGAACAAACGTAGTGGAATCATGGCACTCAAATGCCCGAACCTTCTTGATCCCACTTGCTGAACTGTTTTTTCTTTTCTGTTTCAGAAGACTTTATTTTTCGAAATAATGATAATTTAAAACCAATAAAACCTGATAAACCTGACTCTTCAATTAATCTTGTATTAAATTTATCTTCAGCTGCCATTTTCTGGTTGCGCCATCTCCTATCAATAATGTTAACTTGGACCAAAATTAGAACCAAAATATATTAGGATGAATTGAGATAAAATATCAGATCGTATTTTTGTATTTATTTTAGAAACATATCAGTGTTTTTCCGACGAAGATTCTCTGAAAGCTCTTATTTTCCTATTTTCCTCTTATTTTAGTTATTAGGCAACCGCTTTGAACGTCGGAGTTACTTAAGCTATTTCTACTACGTAGCCTGTGCAAATGACACGTCATAGGTGAAGCCACGCCCACAGAGCCCAAGTCTGTAGAGTTGCCGAAAGTGCTTAGGCGCCAAGGTTGTTAAAGAGAAGGTGGCCTCTATCAGGGTGATTGATGGTCATTGGCTGCTGACGTGTGACGTCAACTGGAAGGTTGGAGCAGACGAACGCCACAGAAAACTATAGGGAATAGCGGGGGGACCCTTAT
>JAHWFO010008967.1:6193765-6230175 GCA_023313115.1 Rhysida immarginata | reverse complement strand
ATTTTCCAGCCTATTTCTACAATCTATCACCAATATAAATGAAAAAAAAAAACATGCCAAGGTTTTATATAAATAATTTATTGGAATAATATCTGTTTAAAATTCAGAGATTACAAATGAAAGGTCTGTTTATATACATTTGGCACTGAAATACAAAAGCAAATGCTGCAACAGCGAGGCCACCTCGTCAAAGCAATTCTTCAACGATTAACCTGTTGCAGTATTCAATCATTTAGCATTAATGCTATTACACCATTAAACATCTGCCAATGCTTGTATGGTTGTAAAAATATGATAGGGAAAAAAAGTAATTCCTACATACTACTACATACCCGATTACTTTCTGTGTGAGTCCGGACACTTTCGCTTTGCTCAAATTACTATTTGAGAGTGAAAGCGTATCCAACCTCGTCGTTTTTCCGAACGTGGTTTACAGTTCAAATGAATCTGAAGCCACTGAACAGTTTTAATTAATTGCTACGAGTGAAGGTGGTGAAGATGAAAGCGAAGAGTATTCTGTATATTTTATTTTCTAAACTTCTCTTTCAGGTTTCGAATTTTCTCTTAACTTTCGATTTTCTCGTAGTGCAATCTGTTGATTTTTGCGTTTTAACACTCGTATCAAGAACACATCTCCTGCTCCTTACGAGTGTGCTCTTTTTCATTATAAGAAGGGGTGGGGGGTTTGCTCATTTAATGAAATTTTGCTTGTATCTATTGCCATGAGAAGAATAAATGCATGGAAATATAATAAATCCACTCTATATTAAAATACTGGACTAAAAATAATAAATAATTGCGTTTATTATTAGCAAAAGCACATGAAACTCCAGCCATCTCAGCTTTGGTATGTTAAAAGGGGAGGATCGCCTGCTGCCAACCTTCCATGTGACGTCACAATCCCAGAAGGCAATGCGAGTGCTTTTGAGAGAAATCGGCCGATAGCAGCCACCTTCTTTTTTAACAACCTTGATACTTAAGTACCTTGATTAGGCGCATTGCTCGGCGGCACTCAGATCTGAGAGAACAGCGTTCGGCGAGGCACTTTGCTACTTCCGCCTGAGAAGAAAACGTGTTCGGCAACCAACGAATCTGTCAGTTCTGAGCTCAGGTGCTCAGCAAGCTTTTCTTTATCTGACTGCCCAGAATGAACATGGCGAATTCAAATATCAACATCTTTTTAAGTCTATTAAAAAAAAAAAAAATACTGTCTGTAATTACAAAAATAATATTATTAAGAAGGCCAACCTATGCAAATTTACAGAAAAGACAAATGAAACAAATAAGCAAGAAAAAGTTAACAAATGATTAAAATGCTAGATGTTAATGTTTTAATTTCGCTTGTATGAGGATTTTTGGATTGGATTGGATTGGATTTCCAGCTCGCATCTCCCGCTTCCAGGAGACTAGCTGAATGGGATGATGATGAAAATAGACAAACACAAACATCCATGCCCTTGGCGGGATTCGAACCCGCAACTCGTTGGTTACGAGAGCGGCAAGACCTGCGCCTCAACGCTTTCGGCCACCGAGCCGGCTTGTATAAGGATACAATAAATTCATTTTCTGATATTCCATATATTGCAAGTTAGCAGAAGCACCCGGCGTTACCAGGGATAATTCCAATTGTAGGTAAACAGAACAACCTCAAGAAATTGAGCTTAGGATGAGCAGCATGAGCTTAGTTGGCCCGGTGGCCGAGAGGGCTGGGGCGTAGCTTTCCAGTTCTCAAATCCGTCGGGTCGCGGGCTCGAATCCTGCCGTGGGCTGTCCACGGCGGGCATGGATGTTTACGTTTGTCCCCGATTTTCGTAAAAGATAATAATCATGTTTCATTTTCGGATTGTGTACATACCGTAAAATCTTGAATACACGCCAGTCTCAAATAAAAGCCGGGTGGGGTGTAAAAAAATAGATTAAACGCCGGGTCTCAAATAAACCCCGGGTCTTTTTCGTGTCATCGATATAAATTCCGGCGTTTTTCCTCACTTTCAAATTATTAAACGTCTTTTCATGTGTATGCCTTCTCATTGGCCGCTTCATTTAACCCATTCTAATTTCATATAAATTTCGCATCAATGAAACCATTAAGAGACACTTTAAAAAGACAAACGCTGTTACTGCTGCCATTCCCAGTGGTTGTACGAAATACATTCAGGCCCCAGATGTTTCTTGGAACAAACCTTTTAAAGCACGCATGACTGAACTGTATGGTGAGTGGATGGCAGGAGATGGATTAAAAGAGTACACAAAGCCTGGCGGTAATTTAAAGGCACTTGCACCAGAGCTCATTGTGAAATGGGTTGAAGTAGCTTGGAATTCCTTGTCATCAGATTTGATAATAAAATTATTTCGTTGTTGTGGACTCACCATCGCAACAGGTGGCAGTGAAGATGGAGAAATCTCTTGCTTTAAGGTAAGGTTCTACTTTCAATTTCCATTTCTGCTTTCACACACTATTTTAAACATACTTACTTTACAGGACTTGCTTTTTATTCATCTCTTGCAGGTTCATCGGCCATGTCATGCCAGCAGAGATATATTGCTGAAATTGCGCGATACTATGCGGGATTCAGAAACATTACCTTGCAAGAGATCGACGATGATGAAGAACTTTATAATAATGAGGCAGTTATCTTCAGTGATTCCGAACCAGAAGATCATATTATCTAATTATTAATTTTTAGTTTTACTAAAAAAATTGTTTTATTAAATTGCAGTTCAAAGCTTAGTTGATGGATGACTAGTTGACTAGTTTACAGGGTGACTAGCGAGCGGGAAAACCGGGAAAAGTCAGGGAATTTTACAAAATCAACAAAAAATGCGAAATTGGAACGAAAATTTGGTCAGGGAAAACTATATGATCAACCGGAAAAAGTCAGGGAATTTTACGCAATCGTTTTGAGACACCATATTAGACACCCTGTTATTGGGAATAGCCATTAACGCCGGGTCTCGATTAACCGTCGAGGAGGGGGGGGGTGGACCATTGAAACGAATAGACGCCCGGGCGTGTATTCAAGATTTTACGGTATATTTAGTCATGTGAAAGGGTGCAAAATGACCTAGCTGTCGACGCGTCCAACCTAATAAAACAACAAACCAAAAAAACAGCAGCAGCTAAGGGGACCGTAATTATGACTGATCTCGTCTCCTGCCCATCCAAAATGAAATACCTCTTCATGGAGAAATGAAGATGGCATATACAAATCCTTCAAAAACCCTATACAAATTCCTCAAACACCCTGCTCAATGACGGATTACCCTAGTAGGGTGACCAGAAATTTTGAACGCCCGAGGAGGACATACAATGCAGTGGCGGATCTAGAACTTGGTCAAGGGGTGCCAATGGGGGGGGGGCGGCGCAAATCAGGTGGTTTGCTAATATCAGGAAGTAAAGAATAGATCTATTCTTTACTCCCTGCTAATATTGTATAACTTATAAGTTATTTCAAATAACCCCCCCCCCCCCCCCGGGGAGGGGAAAATTTGGGAGTCTTTCCTATACTGAAGTTAGTAAACGTAAATTTGTAAAATTATTGCAGTATTAAAAATATTTACAATTTATCTTGCTGGTATAAGTTTAGGACCAATGGGGAGGGCTATACCCCCTTAAATCCGCC
This sequence comes from Rhysida immarginata, assembly GCA_023313115.1. Classification (NCBI taxonomy): domain Eukaryota; kingdom Metazoa; phylum Arthropoda; class Chilopoda; order Scolopendromorpha; family Scolopendridae; genus Rhysida; species Rhysida immarginata. The sequence goes on along the minus strand of JAHWFO010008967.1, from coordinate 6,226,552 downwards.
ACTGCAATGAGAAGGGAGAGAAGGGGAGGGGAGGGGAGATTAAATGTACCGTTTATTGTGTAATTAATATAAATGCAATTAGCTTTATTCATTCACATTTTTTTTCACTCGAATGAATTAGTTTTCATGGATCAGAATTCTATTGTAATAATTCATTCAAGAAAGCGATAAAAATTCGATATCATATGTCACTTATTTTCATTTAACGTCAATTTCCATCTAATGTCAAATACATCCTGCAGGCAGTGCCGGATTTAGGTTTGATGAGGCCCTAAGATAATAGGGGCCCTTTATATGTTCAGTTGTTCTAAATTCATTTTTGGGGGCCCCCAAGAGAATGGGACCCTAAAAGCTATAGCTTGTTTAAATCTGCCAATGCCTGCAGGGATGAGAGAAACGATTCCGTAGAAAACGGTTCCTTTACGAATATACGAATGCAAGAATCCCTAATCGTTATGTTTAAAAAATTATAATACTGTGAAGACAGAACTATTAAAGCTTTGAGAAATGCAATGACCACAATATGGCACATTTCCCTCTTTTTCTCACTCATTTAATTAATCTGCGCTGTTTTTGACTACCAATTAAATTGCATCATCGAACAAATCAGAAACGTTTTGTTAAATAATAAATTTATCTTTAAAGAAGCAACATAGTAGGATAAGGGGAACATTTCTCGAAAAAGGAGGACAAATTTTTTCGGGGAGGAATATCTTCCTTAAAGGAGGATGAAGCATATGCCCACTGGCCCCAAGACTCGGGTCCTAATATCGAGGGAAAATATGAAGCAATTAATTTTTTTTGTGAAGTTAACGATTTTTTTTTAAATATTCATAATCAAAACATAATAAATAAACAAGCAAGCAAATGATAACAATAAATATGAATAATCCAAAATTATATAGAACGGCCCGGATGGTCTTAATCTGCCTTTGCTCTAGCTTTACCAAATCCACATATTCATCAACAAATGCTTCATCCCCGGTAATAAATATAACAAAAAAATTAACTTTCTGCTCTTTAAAGTGTATTTTGTGTCTCGTTTATTTTTCTGATTTTTAAAAATCGATTCCCTTATCAAAGTTTCATTCGTTTCGGTAACAACAGATGGCGATAGTTGCTCCATTCTGAAACTCTTCTTCCATTTTCAAATTTCACTTCCCCTCCGTTTCTACATTTTCAAATTTAAAAGAAGCATGGAGATAGTTTTTAAAAAACAATGATAACTCATTTTCATTTATTACATACTTGATATACGGATAATTGTATGGATAATATCGTTATTATCTGCATGCATTTTTTGTGGAAAGGAATGACAAGTTTAAATAAACATTTGAGCAGTTCTTATAGAGTGAATCAAGAACAGATGAAGGGTGGGCATATCATCCATCCTGGTGAACATAAATTTATTTTTGAGCTTAAACAGAGAATGGCATAACCGAAGAACGACAATATATGCATAATTTATTTACAAAATAGTGAAAGTAACAAAAATGATAATTTTTAAAACCAGGAGTTAAAGACAAGTGGTTTATGTGCACATAAGTGGTTTTCAATTTTTGCTTTTTTTTCTCAGCTCATAAAAATATACATTATTTTTATATAATTTTTCTTTCAAATATTTTCCTTCATTATATCGAATGGGCTTTCCAAGCTTTGATTAGCATGTCCAATTATTTAATGTTTGGCTGGAAAATCCATTTAAACCTAGAACTTGACAGAAATTCCCTTCTAATTCATTCGTTCTGTTGATAGCATGAAAAAGCCGAATACTACCTACGCAAAAGATTATGTAATGTAAGCGAATGACCAATTGTATCCTTGTAGGTCCAATGAAGCGTGTTTTGAGGGGAAGGAGGCAAAAGGAGGATGGGGTGGGGAGACGTTTAACTTTAACCTCGGTCGCGTGCAAATTTTCCCATCAGTCGTCGAGGGGAAATCCGGATTCGATTTCTGGTCTACTAATCTGGTTTTGTTAGAATTTTTTTCCAAGAGAGTTATAAGTGCTCTACGATGACTCACAAATGTCTATATCGATTATTAATATACATGACTGAATGTACATTTGATAGCAAAGTGTCCTCTTTTCAGCATTTATTTTAATATTTTACTGTGGAAATGTAATTGGTTTTATTTGTAAATTTTATTTTGCTTTTATAATAAGTTAAAAATACTTTAAAACTCTTAAGATTAAATTTATAAACGACAGTACATTAAATTCTCTCTTAGCTTTTGTTTTACTTATGCTCACTTACCTGTTTGTACATTAAAATTAAAATGAACGAAAGCACCTAAAAGCTTTTTTTTAAATATTTAAAAAATATATTGTAATTATAATCATCTCGTTCAATACTGAAATTAAAGGATGGTACTTGCTCAAATATCTGCATTGTCTTGGTTATTTTATGCAAAATATCTTTTGCAAAAATAAAGTTTCAATTTGAATAAAATTTCTGAAAAATAAATTAATCCAATCTCTCTTTAAAATCTAGATTCCTCATTTCCTTGTAAGAAATAGATGAAAGAACCCATTCGCATTTTGCTGAGCATAACTTACGCCTTGCAATAGATGATCGGGATATGCCATTTCAATGACCGGAATAGGCATTAGATGGACTAGCGTGAAATACCATTTGATTGCCCAACATGCATATAATACGACAAACTTAAAATTTTGACCAAACTTTGACGCGATTTTGGCCAGGTTCCTGAATAGATATGTGTGCCTATTTTAACTTTAACTTACTTTTTGATGCTCTATCCGAATCTTGTCAAAATTAATAAATTCGAAAAAAACTGACAAAGAAACGACCGACTTTGCAAAATGATGTTTTTTAACTAAACTGCGCTTTTGACAACGCAGTACCACGCATTCTCAAGTGGTTTGATTTTGACTTCAGATTCGGATGGAACAGTGTTTCCCATTTGGTGGTCCGCGGACGCCTGAGGGTCCGTGAAACAAATTGAAGGGCTCCGTGGCATTATTTACATCTCGTAAAAAGAAGATATTATTTTTCCCTTGACATATATGGGAACTAGCCGCCTCGGTGGCCGAGAACGTTGAGGCGCAGGTCTTACCGCTCTCGAAACCAGCGAGTCGCGGGTTCGAATCCCGCCGAGGGCATGGATGTTTGTGTTTGTCTATTTTCACCACCATCCTTTCATCCCAAACAGCTAGTCTCATGAATTAAAGTGGAGATGCAGGCTGAAAATCCATCCATACATATGGGAACTATTGGTATAGATCTTCAAAAAGTAAGTGAAGATTATATCAGGCACACAAGTTCCTTTACTTACTTTTTGATGCTCTATTCGAATCTGAAGCCAAAATCAAAAAATTCGAAAAAATTGGCCACGGAACGACCGACCTCGCGAACACAATAAACGATGCTTTTATTACATCATATTGGCAATACAGTACCACCAGAGATGGATGCTTTCATCCATCCCTGGTACCACGCATTCTCACTGCTTTATTTATTTATTCATTTATTTATATGTCTTTTAACAGATAGCCATCAAAAAGGAAATCGATACTTTTCTGGGCAAAATAAAATAACGAAAACTTTTTTTTATTGAAATAACGAATCTTTACGATAAGAATGTTAAAAAATTAAATTTCTTTTTGAGATTATTCTTATTTAACAAATCATAAAAGTTCCAAGAGTACACGCCTACTAGTGACATTTGGTAATTTCATTAACAGATCTCCCTTTCCTCTGATCCACTCGGATATATCCTACAATTTTGCTCATTGAAATTAAACATTCAAAGATCATGGAAAATTCCTTGAAATTTCCAAGCTTTGTTTATTCACACAATAATCTTGATAATCACTTACAGTTGTATCATCGAGGAGGGGAGAGGAAATTCTGATCTTCTGACTGAGAAAATTTCAGGACATTTTACAAAGTCACGAAATAATAAAGAAAATTCGATGTCAATTCCTAGACATAAATGATTATGTCTTTGGGCAGGGTGTTTTTTCTGCACATATGTGCAATTATAAATGCTGGGTTTGGGTTATTTTTTTTTCTTTGACGATTCACAGGATGTAACGATGTGTAAATTCTTTGATGACTCATAATTATAGCGATAGTTATTCTTTTTAAAATAGCAAATTCATAATATTTGGAGAAAGCATCTGTATAAGTTAGACGCTTATGTTGCTATGGCTCTGCTTATTTAAGTCGAATTAATTGTGTCCGTGATAGTAAGGTGAAATTTATCGGTAAAATCCGATTACATTGTAATAGCTCCTCCAAAATATTGAGAATCATTCACATTTGAATTAGGTAAACGGATTTTCATGCATATAAAACACACACACCTATCAACACCCTTTGAATACTTTACAGGTCAGTACTTCTCTGTTAATTCCATCGTAAATTTTTAATAGCCTGCCAGGCTTTCATGAAGAAATTTTTATATGCTCTTCCTATGCCCCTTATGCTACCTTTCAGCATCATAAGCGTGAAATTACCAGTGATGCTACCCAGCAAACAATCTTTTCATGATTCATATTAACAATCGTATTATGAAAAATTCTGATCAAAAGTATATTTTTGAACACCGCTATAATTCTTTGATAGCCTTAATTGTTTGCGAAGGACTCTTAAGAAGAAAACTCTAAATTGCATATGTTTTATAAGAGGGAGAGACAACAAAAAAAAAACCAGCTTTAATATTGCAATAAGAAATTAATAGTAATGTTAAGGTTACCTTTTGACTTTATTTCTTATTTATAAATCATACGGCTGGGTCTAATTTCAAAAGGTTGAGACGCATTAAATTTTAAATTTCAAACTCCTAAAGGGTCAATTATGACCATATAAGCTACGTTTTAATTTCAATACCGAGTAGAACAATTTTGAAACAAAGAAGTTTTCATCTAAGACAAATGAATCTTTTTCATTTTACTTTTGTATCTAATAGTTGTTTTGTTTTATTTTAAAACTTTGAAGTCTAGAAATATCTCGAGTCCCCATCTCCCTACCAATGCCTCTCTGAATTTACTCGAGATTTTTAAATTACTTTCGGTTGAATAATTAATAAATAGTTCGGAATTGAATACAAATGCACCATCCTTTGTCCATAGAAGGTGCTCCCAGTAGAAGTTTGTATTCATGATATAGGTATCGATCGCATTAAAGCAGGAGAGTAAAATGTTAGCTTTCTAATTAAACCTGCAAATCATTCTTTGGAATCACAAAGATGTCTAAAGTAATAATTTTCTTAGAAATATATCATGAAAACGAGAGGAAAAAGAAATAAAAGATTATTTATTTTTTTATTGTTTGTTTGTTTTTTTCCCCCCCATCAATATTGTTAAAGGGCTAGCGAATAGTTCAGCTCACGGATTCCGTGAAACTCGAATGACTTCAATTACAATGCCCACAAATGTTCATAAAATTTATGATATATTTGCAGAAATTTTTCGAATTCCGTTTTAATCGTTATGCCACATAAGTGTAGCTTTTATAATAAATGTTTCGAATACTCAGCATTCGCGTGTATATAACATGAATCATGATTTGTACATTATCAATTTGATTGGCACGAAAATTAGAAGAATTCCGCTGTTGTTTATTTAAAAAAAAATATGTGCGCTTTTTTTTTTTTTTTTTTTTTTTAATAAAAAACAAACCAACAAAGGGATAGAAAATCAAATATTAAATTTAGGGTATTAACCATAGCAGACGAAGCTCTTTAATATAACAATTCATTCAATTTAATTTGACTAATTTGTTATTACCTTATACAATTACAATATTACCTGTATTATGAGTAGAAGTAAAAAAAACTATCTCATTAGAATAAGCATGTAAACAAAATTAATATGAGCATATCATATCCTCGTATTTATGCGAAAGGTAAAAATATTTTTTCCACGTACTTCACTTGATGATCTTCCAAAAAAAAAAATAAAAATTAAATGACTTTTTAATTCAATGAAACTTTGCAATTAACAAACAAAAGAGCTAATGTTCTTATCTTGTTACCTTGTAATTAGCACCACCTTGTTAATGACATTAGTATGAAAAAAAGATTCTCACGCCTCTTATACACAAGAGAACCTTGCGCGAGTTCTTAATCTTTATTTTTATTTTTTATTTTTCATTTTACCTTATGTAATTCTCCTTTTATAATAATTATTGGTGGGACTTGAAACGGTATGAAGATTTGGGCGGTTCTCAAACTTTTGCAACAAAGGATGAGAAAGTGTCAGAAGAAAAAGACACCGTTCCGGTTTCACCTGCGTCCTCATTCGCCTTCCATTGTGAACGTCAACACTTTCTACCCTTGCTGTCTTTCACTTTAAAATTGGGGTTACCATCAAATGTGAAGAGGGGCATTTTTTATTAAAGGAACGCATTTAATAAGGGAAGGAAGAATTTCTAAAAGGACTTGAATCGATGAACCCTGGCACCATATTTTTCATTAGAATCAATCGACGATTGCGTGTCAACTTGAAAGTTATAAAATAAACAGGGACTCTCATCAATTTTTCATTTTTTTGTTCGTTTTACTTGTATAATAATTAAATCAATAAAAAAAAGTAACAAAATCATGTTTTTGGCGTTGCACGGATAAAGTTCTATTAAACTTTGATACATTACTCGTTTGAACAAATGGATTGGAGCTAAAACTAAATAAAAACGCAAAATCGTTCACAGAGAAATTGTGATTTCTTTTTTTTTATCCCTTTACTCAAACCTTTCTTTAAGAAATAGGCATTGACATTAGAGTTTATTTGTATTTATTTATTTATTTATTTATTTATTTATTTATTTATTTATTTATAATTTCATCAAGAATTAATCTTGCTGCGAACATAATTATATTTTTACAGATTCTATAAATCAATGTCATTTTCTAAGTAATTATGGAGGGCAGGAGTCGATCTGAGAAATAAGCCGTTTAGGTGGAACGGTTGAGAGGAAGAACATGTCACTAGAGCGATAACATCACGTTCACCGCTACCACCATTCATGTTTAATCAAAGTCTAGCCGCATGTGACTGTTATGCAATGGAAGACATCTAACGAAAAATCATTACAGGCCGTCTATGGATTACTGTATTCCATTCTCATGTTTCTTCTTGCTTCGCAAAACAGTTTGTTTGCCGAGTTTACAAGTAGAGAATTCTTAGAACAGGTCTGTCAATTCGCTTAGAAAATGAGCACTTTTTAAATTAAGGAATCTTAGAAGTGAATATCATCCTGAAATGCTTTTAGAATCATAAGACCGTAGCTAATTTATTATCTTAAAATCTGATTCTCTTAAAAATTAGATTCTCTATAATTTATTGATTATGATATATTTTTCGACAGTGCGATTGATGTTACAGTATTTAGAAAATCGAATTTCAATATCTAACAATGTCATATTCAAACTTTCTTAATATTTCATACGCGTCATCACAATAGCAAATACATATTAGCATTTTCCTATTTTCAAACAGAGCCAACAGATTTGTCAGTAAAAACAGATGGTCATATGTGTGTGTAGTGTTCGATAATGAAAAGATGATGGCACTGAAAAAAGAAAAAAGAATTTCGTCCCGTGTAAGCAGTGAAATTTATATTCGATGTACTTAAGCATCTCGAGCTGGGTAGGACCCAAACATCACTGATACAACTTTATTTCAAAAGTTTAGAAACTTCGCTGAAGCATGACCGTGACAACTTGTTTGTGTTGATTGGCAATGGAAAAAAAAAACACTTGGAATTTCGGAAATATTTTTTAACTAAGCACCAATATACCAGCTTTAACATAGGCTTTTATTTTTTTTCAATTGCTTGCAAAATGAAAGAGAACTGATTTTTTGAAATTTGCATAGCCGTTCCAAAAGTTTAGAAACGGGGCTTTTTGGTTTCAAAAGTTTAGAAATTCTCTTTTTTTTTTTAATGGATTTGTCTTTATTCTGAGAACATTAAAATTTAACTACTGACTTTAATATTCGTTCAGAGTGACCTGAGTTGTTTTTGATGCAGCAAAATAGGGAAGAGAGCTCAACTTTCTATCCAGGAAAAGATCCGAATTAGAGAACTACGAATTAGTGGAAAAACGTTATCAGAAATAGCAAAGACTGTTAAAAGATCTATATCGGCAGTTTGCAAATGGTTGCAACGAATTGAAGATGTTGGTGGTTTTATAACAGAAGCCCGGAAAAGAAGCGGACATCCAAGGCGCACTTCAAAACGTGATGTTGGAATTTTGAAACGTATAGTTCAGAAAGACAAATTCAGTTCTTCCGCCAGATTTGCATTGAAATGGAGTGCCGAAATAAAAAAAAAACGATTTCAAAGAACACAACATGGAGAAAAATAGGAGAGATTGGATATAAGGCAAGAATCCCAAAGATTAAGCCATCATTATCTAAAAAGCAGCGAAAAGTTCGAGTCGAATGGGCGAAACAGCACCGCGATTGGACCATTCAGGACTGGAACCGAGTAATGTGGAGTGATGAAGCTATGTTTTTTATTAGTTTGGTGATAAAGGAGTACGAGTTTACAGAAAGCAATGTTAAGCTTTCCATCCAGATTGCATTCAGAAGTGCGTGAAGTTTCCCTAGAAATAATGGTTTGGGGGTGCATGTGTGCTGCAATTACTGGCGAACTGTGTATCCTAAATTCAACAGTAAACGCAGACGTCTACTCCGAGGTGCTTGAGCATTTTCTGGTCCCAAGTATTGAACACCTTTTCGAGGACAACGACTTCCTCTTCCAACAAGATAACGCGTCTTCTCACTGTGCCAGAATTGTTAAGGACTAGTTTAAACTAAAAAATATCGAGGTGATGAAATTGCCACCAAATTCTCCTGATCTCAGTCTCATTGAAAATATTTGGCGTTTGATGAAAAACAGACTATGACAAGTGGACACTGCAAATAAGGGTGATCTTAAGAAAGAACTTCTAAACATGTGGAAAACCATTACTCCTGAAGAATGTACGAAACTAGTAACATCAATACCACGAAGAATAAATGCTGTAATCAGAGCACAAGGCTACTCACCTAAATATTGACATATTTGTTTGTGTATGGTAACTTTTATTTTGTAAATTGTGAAATGTTTCTACACTTTTGAAACCAAAAACCCACGTTTCTAAATTTTTGGAACGACTATGCAAATTTCAAAAAATCAGTTCTCTTTCATTTTGTAAGCAATTGAAAAAAATAAAAGCCTATGTTAAAACTGGTATGTTGGTGCTTACTTAAAAACATTTTCCGAATTTCCAAGTGATTTTTTCCATTGCCAATGAACACAAACACGTTGTCACGGTCATGCTTCAGCGAAGTTTCTAAACTTTCGAAATGTAGTTGTATACACACAACTTTAACAGTTGTTTTTCTGTCATAGAGTCAGTTAAAGTATTGCGTGACTTCGGATCACTCTGTATCATTTCAATATATAGTGTCATCTTGGTCATCCGCATTACTGATTGTTAGATTCATCTGGATAATAGAAACGAATTTTTACAATTATATGCTAACAATTCATTTACACAATTTTAAACACTTTAAATAAACCTTATTTCACGTGTATAAGCTCTCTTTGAAGAGATGCTCCATTTTTTATGTACAATACATGAATTTTTTTATGTGCTTACTGAATGTTCTAAAAAATGTGCTAAAAATCCATTTTTTATGTGCTTACTGAATGTTCAGCAACTTTAGTAAGCGTGATTCCATTACCCAACCATTTTATACGTAAGCTGCTATTTCTCCATACTTTGAGGAATACATGTAGTGAGAAAAAGAAGAACGAGAGTACATTAACAGGTTTTCTTCACGTACAAATAACACTTTGTACTCATCACATTTTCAGAGTCATCCGGATAATAAAGAGCCCATTTAGTAAGGTGTCTGTATAACCGAGACTTTACCGTGTATTGGTATTTTTTTCTAATTTCAAATATCCTATTTGGTTTGTTCCTTTAAATAAGTCAAATCTGGTAATTTAATGGGCGTTTATTGAGCCAAGAAATTCCAATACATGCATTACCTAAATTGGTGACGTGAATTTTATCAGCTTTCTATCTCTAGCTTCCCCCTTCAAGTGGCCAAAAGTATCTAGTTCTCCGAAGAAGTAAATCTGACTGTTCACGCGGTCTGATTCGTCATCGAACAATATAGAAGTGCTGATGGACGATTGGGAACTCGTATACGTGCTTTAGACAAACAATCAGTAAGTCGGCAGAGCTCAGCGACTTCGAACGTGCCATCGCATTCTACTTCTTCCATGATGCTATGATCAGATGCCGTCACTGTGAAAAATTGGTTCGTGGAATATCCACCTTGCTACAGCTGCCGAAATCAACTGACAAGTGATATTATGGTAAAATGGAAATGTCGAGGAAGTGAAAGTGCAGCCGTCAAACCCTGAAGGAACCGTTTGGCAGTGATCACTCGTGAGTTTCAAAATGCATCGAGCTTCGTCGCTGGCAGTAACCGTTTGTCGAGAGCTAAGAAACATGGGTTTCCACGAACATGCGGCAGTTCACAAGCCGAACATCACTGACGTCAATGCCAAGCGACGGTGCAAACTCACCACCTATGGACTACGGAACAGTGAAAAGACGTGCTTTGGAGTGATGAATCTCGCTTCACAATCTGACAGTCCGATGGACACGTCTGGGTTTGGCGGATGCCTGGTGAACGCTTCATTTCCGACTGTATTGTACAATTGTCAAGTTCAATGGCGGAGGCATAATGGTGTACGGGCGTTTCTCGAGGTTTGCTGTAAGTCCAAAGTTTATTGGTATTCTGGACAACTCTGCACTCCCAACTCTCTGGCAACAGTTCGGGGAAGGCTCCTTTTTGTTCCAACAGGACAACTGTTCTGTCCACACGTCGAAACTTGTACAGTTCTGGTTTGACGACATAGATGTTCAAAACCTAAACTAGCTTCACAGAGTCTCGATCTAGACCTATTAAACATATCTGGGACGAATAAGAATGCAGTGTTGCAAGCTGTCCTGGCTGACCTGAACAGTCCGGGTGACCGGATTGAGTGTTTGATTGACCAGTTATCAGCATATTTCGAAAATTTCTTCTGTATTTTGCATTTTCTTTAAATCCAAGCACACCTCACTTTCACTACCTCTATCTGCTAAACGGTTGGATCAATTGAAAAAAAAAACACCAAGAATAAAACATTCCTCGAATATTGTGACAATCTGAATATACCATTAAAAATAGAAGTTTCCATAGCACATTTCAAAGTTGACTTCCATATTCGAAAATGGCTTCGGTTCTTTTTGAAATGGAATACACCAAAAAAACCCTCACATAAAAATACAATAATTCTTCCATTGAAAGCATTCTGTGAGATTTGATTTTAGAATTTGGCTATTGCTTCACTTTAGTTGAAACACCCTGTATTTTAAAGAAAAAAATTTTTGTCAAGATTTCTTTTTTCTCCCCCCACCCCCCCTAATTACCACCCGGTTTTCTTTCAATTGACGTAATCGAAGTAGAGGAGCAATCGAAGTCGCGGATTTATTGAAATGGAGGAGAAATCGAAGTAGAAGAGCAATCGAAGTAGAGGGGACCAAGTGAGCTATATGGTATTTAGGTATGTAAAGAAATGAAATTTGGTATGCAGATTCCTCTAGGCAATATCTACATTACTAAGAAGTTTGGGGTCGGTGTCGTGTGGAGTCACTTGGTCTTTTGAACTATGGCAACATATGGCACGTGAAATGTCATTCGATCGGAAATGATAAGAAACGAAAGAAGATAGAGCTTTTGTTCGAGAAAATCAATTTTTATTTTAAAAAAATTTTGGGGTTAAAAAGTGCAGATAAAGGGGCAAAAATAGATGAACTCAGGGCTTCCACTACTTTCCTATACCCTCCTCGGGAGGATTAATTTCTTGTTTAAATTATCATCACCGTGGGTATGAATATTTTTAACAATGAATCAGTTAAATTGATTGTATTTTTCATTTCTACGCGTAAAAAAATAGAAAAATGTTCGGTTTGTCCATCTGCCCATCAATGAGTAGGTTTTGAGACTGCAAATCTAAAGTCGTAGAGTGAGTAAAGTTTGAGATCACACATGCAGCTGGCTAACCGTTTATAAGCACGTGCATCACATTTTCCAATGGCTAATATTCTCTCAATTGTTGAGAACTCGTGTGCACAGTACATGTGAAACTGGGTTGCTGGAAAGGACAATCGTTGGCATTGCCTAAATTGAAATTTTCTTGTCTGCTAAAGATTTTTCTATGTTATCTTCTTAAAATCCCGTGCTTCTTGCTATTTAATGTTGTCGTAAACATTTTTAAAATATACATTTGGCAAATTGCAATTATATATGAAAGTTAAAAAATAATGAAGCTAATGATAATTTATTATTTTTAACAATTAATTTTCATTTATGCTGGCTCGACAACCGAGAACGCTAAGACGCGGATCTTGCCATCTTGAGACCAGCGAGTCGCGGGTTCAAATCCTGCTGAGAGCATGAATATTTGTATTTGTCCCTTTACTAATAAACTTGGAAGACCAGGCTGATCCCCTATTAGGTTAAGTTTCAATAGATCCAATGATTACTTAACATCGTCAACACGGAAAGGTAAAAGAAGAATAGAAAAGAGAGATACATTTCTTTAGTCAGAGTAAGGACAAATAAAAAGATTCGAAAGGTAAGGTGAGGGTTTCTGATAAATTTTTTTTGCTTGTTTGAGTGTCCTGATGTTGAATCATCAGGTGGCAACATTGTTACGTGCCCAAATATATCGCCCATCTTCCGTAGCCGAACTATAAGATGGACGCTGAAACTCTCACGGACACCTGGAAGGCAAGCTCTGCGACCATCTTTCAAAATCTGGTGGAAAATTTTCCCAGACGTATGCAGGCTGTGACTGATGCAAAAGGTGGACCGACATCCTATTCATATGAGCTTCAGGAGTCTCCAATTCTACAATAGCGGATGTCCAGATACTTTTGGCCGTATAGTGTATTTTGATATAAAGGAAGAAATTCTTGTCCACAACACTGTTTAACAAGAAATGGGCCTATCAATTTCAATTCAGAGTAATTTACAAATAAAGTCCTCTCTTGTTTCATGTAAGTAACCCTTTTGAGCTAGAAAATTCTGTACTATTAATGTGTGTTTACAAGAGATCAAGGAAGATAAAGTAGCTTGTAAATTGTGGTTACTCTGTCCTTCTATTGTCTTAGAAATACAGGTACCACTATAACAGTTCTGATATTTTAAACATAAATTAGGATACAACATTTTTTTTTTCATTATTTTAACAAGGAAAGTTAATATTTTTCCTCCAACGCATTAATTTACTGAGAATTTCGTTCCATTATTATTTTTGGAAATATTGGCAGATCCTTGGCAATGGTTCCAATGACTACGAGATGGCACAACCATTAATTTTAAAGAAGGACGTTCGATAAAAAATGTTTTATAGTAATTTCATTGACTCTTTATGGCCTTGGCTCTATCACTGTATAGATCTCGATGAATATTTTTTGCAGGGAGTTGTGCCAACACCACCTCTACTCCGTTAGAAGGAAGAAACTCTATACTGAGTGGAGGTGATGTTGGTAGTTCGGAAGAAACATAGAAGGAAAGCAGCTTATCAGTTAATTGTTTGTTTGTTTCTTTCTTTCTTTTAACACTGTTTAAAAACAGTGTTTTTAATCTGTGGTTAAAACTTTAACGCATAGTTAAGCTAAGGTTACATCAATATTTAATTAAAGTTTAGATGACTTTAAATCACATAGAGGATTTAGTGGTCTTTTATTATATACGAATTAAATATCACAGTACAAGTATCCATTTTATAAAATAGTCTATATTTTCAACTTCGCACACTCTTTCCTATTAATTTAAAAAATAGGAAAGACTGTGCGGATGGAGAAGGGCAAAAATACCACACAATGATATCAATGATATAGAGGAAGTCATCTTCATTCACTACAAAAAGCTTCAATATTATTATAGCCACGTGATTTACCTTTTGCGTTCATATTTTCCTTTACAACCTTTGATGACGCAAATGCTATACAAAAAAACAAAACAAACAAATGGTTTGAAATTATATCTGAAGCTCTAGTTTCAAGAACACATGGTAAAAAAAATCTCATTTATTTCTCTTATCCGTAAAATTTTAATCTAAATTTTATTTGAATTCTTCCTTTTATTTACAAGGATTCGATTTCTAACGTCAGAACATCGCGTTTATGCAAAATAATAACTGTTATAGTGTATTCAAATAAAAGAAGATGTGAAAGAATGTAGCGCATTCTTTCAACACAAAAACATTAAAAAACGAGGCGAATCCTGTATATTAAATGTTTTATTGGTTTTTGAATCCTCCTGCTTATTGTTTTATTAATAACTCAAGAAATAAGAATTTTTAATACCACCTTCAAATTTTTGCAAACAATTAAGAAAATAGTTCTAATTGCGAAAAATTTCAATAAATTTTTAAAAAAAGTCTGAAAAGTGAATAAGAATTAATATGCTCAGTATGAATTATGCATTTATTATCCATGTCCATAATTAAAAATAAAATATTAAAAAAAAACAACGTTTCAAATCGATTGAATATTTCAAAGGGAGCTTTATAGTTGACAAAAGAGAAATTTCTTTAAGAGGTTTGGGTTTTGCCATTTCTTCAAGCAGGGTTTTACAAACTTAAGCTTTTCAGATAGTAGATTTTTTTTATTTATATTATTTAAAATGCGGTTGTTATTTTTTTATCATGGAAATCCTGGAGGCCCTTTTTTCCCCTTTTCCTGCTACGAATTTCCTTTCAGTTTTAATGGAGAAATAAGCAGCGTCAACAAGCAGCTACACAAGTATACATATGGAAATGGGAGGGGACGTCTAAGCAAAAGCTTCTATGAAATCAATTCTGTCTAGAGATAAATGAAATTAAATATGTAAAAGGAAGTATTCAAATTTTATTTTTAAAAAAAAGTTCGCTGTCGTTGCCCATTATGACGGCAAACTGGCTGCTTCCTTTTCCGCTTCCGTGACGCTCATCATCAACCCTCTCCGTCCACTTGATAGAAAATTAAAAAAGGGGAAAAATATTTCAGTTTCACTGATGAAATGAAGCGTCGGAATCTTTGTTGCCCAATTCTGCAGGAAAGTTCAAGCAATAACTGGCTTGAAGATGTTCAAATTTAATAAATTCTAATGGCGTCGCGTGTGGTAGTTCTTTTTTTTTTTTTTTCCTTTTTGTTTTCATAATCTCTAATGTTGAGAAACGATGTAACGTTTTATTTCCATCTCTAGTACTTGGCAACCTTGTTGCCAAAAATCCAACAGTTGAATGAACTAATCTTCGTTCAAAAATTTTATTTTTAATCTTTAAAAAGTTTAAGGCGCAAGATGTTAAAAACGGTTTTTCGATTTTAAAAAATTTATATACACCAATACTTCAGAGTTATTGAAAGAATAAGAAACAATAAGAAACAAATTTATATCCATGAACACACTTTTTAAAAATACTTGATGATTAAATATCTCTAAAAAATTAATAATAAAACTGCAAAAACTTGTTTGTTCCTTAAAAAAAAAAAAATTTAAGAAAAACGCCGGAGTTAATTTAAAACAGTTGACTGCTGTGGCAACTGCAATAATCAATTGAGCAAAGTTCTTAAAAATAATAATTACGAGATAGATAGACGTTAAATACACGGAAGGGACAAAGGACGTTTTTCAAGAGATATGAAGTATATATTTAAAATAAATTAAAGCTCATTTTAAATACAGCTAATTTCATAAGAAAATATTGTGAAATTGTTTAAGAAACGTCCTCGGATTTTATTTCTAACTTCAAAAATACATATTCATGAGGAGAAGCTAAGGTGAAATTTGTGTTCAAAATTTTTTTAATTGCTTCGTTAGTTTTCATACAATAGGGGTGGGTGGAACATGTTAATGGAAGCCAAACAAAAATTAAGCAGAAAGTGGAATTAAAAAATAAAAAGAAAACTTTACGATAATTCCTAATTTTTGTATTTGCTTAATTAGAGCAATATTTCAAATTTTATGTTGCCTCTAATTAAAATAATCAAAGCAGCAAATACAGTCGTTTAGAGTCATTTCCTTATTTTTTATTAACATAATAAATTCCTGCAGCTCAGGTTGGCCTCGGATCGCGAGTTCGAACAACATCGAGGATACCCAGAACTTTTCAAGGAAATATTATCGAAAACATTATTTCATTTGCAGAATTCGATATTCCTCAGCCAGTTCAAGGATCATCAGCCAGTGAAAATAAGCTTATTTCCACAAAATATAGCGTATAAGATTCCGTTTCTAACAACAAAATGGAATATAACCTTGCTCCTACTAGAGATGCTACAAAAATCGATTCCATTTAACCCTGAAGCAATGTAGATCATGGTTAAGCACTGTGCTGTAATACATAGCGGGTTGCAACTAGCAACAACAGACGTTTTAGAATACAATAAAAATGTGAGAAAATTAATATTTTCAGCGCCGCTGTAATTATATACATATTAAGCACTGTACGGTAAAACTCATAAAAACGGGAAGGCTGGTTTTCGTTCCATTGTTTTATGTACAAAGCCGACGTCAAATCCTTTTTACCTTCCAAGGTCATCCAGTGAATGTTTACATGATAATAGGAAAAGGCGGAGAAAAACGACTCAAATCTGAGATCTAAATGCCAAAAAATTTTTTCTACATATGAATGTTTTTTCTTTCTGCCAGTCACCTTTAAACCGACTTTGTGGTTTCTGGTTTAGAGAAAACCGACTACTTGAAAGATAAATCTCTTTATTTTGATGGAATGATAATCACGAATATCTAAGTGGTTTCTTTTACATATGGAAAGAAAATTCAAGAGAAAGCAATTGAGAGCGTGCATCAGCATTTTCTTGGGAATTGTAATCTCAGGAAACCTATGCAATTCAATAGTACGTTTAGTGAATCTCTATTAATAGCTTCCTTCCCTGTAAGCTATGAAGCCAACATAAAACTGTTTGATCTGGTATCGGAAAATTTTCCAGAAACCATTAAATTTTCAAACCTTATTTCTTTCGACTTGTAAATATTTTCATCATTTTAAGTAATCGCTTTCAACCGATGCCAGTTTTCTTGCGCAATAAATTTAAACATGGGAGCGAATTCGAGTTACGTAATCCATGTTCAACTTTAAAATGTGGTATCGCTCCATGTCGTCAATGAGACGGATGGGTTTCTCTCATCCTTTTTATCGCTTATTAAGTACACGACTTAAATGATTTAGAGCCAACAGCCTGAAAGGCTTTAACTTTCACTCTGTAAATCGCATCTAGATCTTTATGACCTGAAGGAGACGTGTGAAATACTGACGTGTGAGTTTATAAACACAAAAACACTTTTTACTGGATAACATATATGATGAACATAAACATCTTATGATTTATCTACTCAACTTTATTAACAACGTGCTTCACTGCAAAGAAAACCTTTTTAGATTTTGTATATTCAGATAGGGGAGAAAAAAAAAGGCTCTTTTTAAAGGATCATTTCAATATTGAATTTAAGATTTTTTTGCTAACAAACCAAAATATTATATTAAAATATTAACATAGACCATAAAATCTTTCCAATTTTTTTTTTTTTTTATTTCTCCAAACGAACACAAATCTATGTATTCTGCAAATACTGAAGTCTGCGCAAATTCATTTAATTGACGTCAATGAGCAGATTTCTTTTATAAGATTTACTTTTTAAGAGTTTTCTTATTTAAAGTGAAGACTTTCTAAAATAAAAAAAATCATTATTATAGTAAACAAAAATTAAATACCGATATAATCCTTTCTTACACTGGAATGTAAAAGCAATTAGAAAATTGTAATTAAAAAAAAAATTCTAATACAGGATGAAGTTTCAATATTTAGTATCTCGTTTATTTTTTGTTGAAAAATTGTGACATTTTCGTAGGTTATAGAATAAGGATGCGAGATTTATTTCTCCTAGGTGTGAAAGATGACATCTTTTAGATGGCGTCCATTTTCCAATTCGCATAAACGTGCTATTTCTAACGTTAAGGCGTTTTCCGTAACAGCCCTTAACGTTTGTGGCTCCAGTGATCTAAACTCTGTTCTAATGTTATTTTTAAGATATGCAATTCTTTGAGGCTTGTTGACATACACTTTTTCCTTAGGATAGCCCAATAGAAAAAAGTCTGGATCGGTTAGATCTGGAGAACGAGGTGGCCAATTTATCTTTGAAAATCAAGAAATTAATTTTTTTATCAAAAATTTCACAGTATGTGTTCACTGTTCAGCGGCGTACTTTTCCATGCTTAAATTATTATTAAAAAATTATTAAATATTGAAATCCCTTCGTGACTTTTGGGCTACCTTGTATTTCAATTTTTTTCTCGCAAAATAAAAACCGTTAATGTTTTTAAATTATTTCTGAATTTGCATTTAATATAAAGAGATAAAGCTAATTTTAAAAGCATATGTTGAAACGCTTCCAATTTTATTTCTTAATTCAGTTTCAAAACCAGAAAGACAACTGTCTAATTTTAAGTAAGAAAATTTTCGAAATATTGACTTTAATATCGATTCTTTATTACACGTCTGATAATGATTTCTGAAAACAACATTTCACTTTAGAAAAACAATTTTTTCAGCATTTCATAATATTTATATTACTAACAATAAGTTGAAACGGGTATTTTTCTTTTGACCAGAATAAGTTTGAGGATGAAGTTTGAGGAAAAACCACTTGTAGATGTGGTTTTTCCTAAAAAGATGATATTTTTGAGGCGCATTAGCTTGCACAAGAAAAACATAAAATTTGCTATAGTGAGGGGAATAACGTTTTCCCTAATAGTAACAAAAATAACCTTTTTATTACCTCATGAGATGAATTAGATGGTTTTTCATGATCTATGATGCATGAAATTAAGAAAACTTCACTGAATTCGTCCTCTTAACCTTATTTATTCTTGGTTGGGAAAAAAACAACTTTCATTTATGCGGAATATTTAACATTTTATTATATTTTGACTGGAAAAAAAAAGATGATTTCTTTAAAAAAAAATTTAATTCAGAAGTAATGCAATATCAGAATTATTAATAATTTTTTAAGAAAAGGCATTTTTATTTTAATTTTAAGTGATTGGATAATTGTAAAGGATGCAAGGCGCCCTCACTTCCCATATAGATAATGAATTACGGAATTGGCAATCCTTTTATTAAGGATTAATAAGATTCTTTTATTCACCTACTGAGCCTGAGAAGAAAATATTCGCTACTGTGTGTCTTATTTAAGAGTGTTACGCTTTACCAGGCTCTGTAATCACCTTAACGCTTCAAGAAAACGGTTACATAAAAAAGTTCCTTATTAATATGGTTTATTTCCTTATTAATGAGCAAAAAGGCTTACTTAAGCTTTACTGATATTTCTTACTATGAAAGTTCCTCTTATAATTATTTTATTAGATTATACGATTAATCTTATTACGTTTTCCTCGAAGTCTACACGAATATCAGAAGCGGACAACAGATGGTGCTGCTTAAAGCAAAGTGCTCTCCGACCTTCTTTTTTTTTTCCCTTTTCACTCTCTCTTTCTCTCTGCTTTCTCATAACAGCTGCCAATTTGAAAACCACCGAGCATGCTGGCGATGTCTCTGCTATCCAATCACAATAACATGCCTCTAACAAAGGAATCAGAGAAGTCCGTTGATCTTACTCTACCCTCGACGGGTTTCGTGTAGAAAACCCCCTTTGTTTTATATTGCGATGGGAAAAAACATTTTCTTTCGGGTTTCTCTAGATCGCTGATGAGGATGTTCAGAATATCAAACACAGATGGAAGAAAAAAGAGAAAGACTATGGGTGAGATTATTTGCCAGACTACTAATTTCTCTTTTTCCCTACCTTACCTGCTTTCATCAACCCACGTGTCCTTGCTCTATATAAAACACACACACACACTTTCGCACTGCAAAAAATACGTTACAATAGAGCCACTGATGATTCATTCATGAATGACGCACGGCGTTAGATTCAATTCTTCAGAGCAATAAATCCCATTTGCTTCCGAGAAAAATTGCAGGGAAGTTGAACTCGCCATCATCACCACCACTATTAATGTTATCATTACTTAACTTTGATCTCCGACTTTGAAATCGTTCAATGAAACGCTCAGAAGCCAATCGGCATTGATACCATACGCATGCATGTATTCTTGCATGATATCACCCAAATTTAAAAACATTTTTCATATTGAACTGTATGATGAGGTAAAGAAAAAATTAAATATTTAAAAAAAAAACAAAGAAAAGTCTTTAAAGCTTTGGCATTTAGGAAGAAAATTATTTTTTTCCTTGTTTGAGAGAAATTGGAGCGCTCATTGCCTATGAAAAATTTTTTCTTCCCAATGTGGATGAAGAGTGAAGAGGATGAGTGGACAGCTCTGGAAAAAAGATTAGTGCAAGAAGGGTTGAACCGCGACTCCCCACTCGAAGGAAAGCTTTTACATGTGTGGCGATGGTTAGTTGATGCTGAAAGTAACCTGAAGACTACAAGGAAAATGCTTGATAAACTTCAGGCCAAGCACAATCAAGAAATGGAGGTAAGTAATTAGATGTTTTTTATTTATTTATTTATTTATTTATTTATTTATTTATTTATTTATTTATTTATTTACAAATTCTTGTTTACTAATTATAAGAAGAGTACTATAGAATTAATTTAATTTATGGTTCTTTATAATTGGAGGAGGTAGAATATTTTGTAGAAAAGCTCAAGGATGTCACTGATCAGCGTGTAGCTAAAGTAGAAGAAGAAAGACAACAGGTTTTAAATAGGCTACAGAATGTGACCGATATGACTGCTGAAAGCATCCTCACTGAAATTTCTGAAATGTTGAAGCGGGAAGGGCTAGACGAGATAGCTGTATCACCTATAAGCGAACAAGTAAGATCTTTATTTCCTTTTTTTCCTGCATCACACGCAAGTGTTATCATATTTTAAGACTATCGCAATACCGTTTGATGTTTTGAAGCACTAATTCTCAGTCTTTTTGGTGTTTGGAGCCCTTTATGCATCTCTCAGAAATTGATGTGGTGGAGCTGCATAGAGAGCGCATTTCGAGAAATGCTAATCTAGAGCTTGGTGGGAGCAAACCAGTTTTGTTTAGGAAAAATTTAGCTATTGGACATTTAATCATAAATATTTGTTACCATGAATCAGTTTAACTGATTTTATTTTGATTTTGTTTCTTAGCATGTTTTCATAAAAAAAAGTGCTTATATGATATGTTTGTTCAGCTGTCCAGAGGAGAGTGTGCACATAGTGGATTATTTGAGGCTGTGAATCTTCCTAGCATTGGAGAGAGTCACATGGTTAAAGTGTTTGTATGTGCATGCATTACATTTTCCAATGGCTCATGTTCTCTCGATTGTTGAGAAGACTTATATGCACAGTACATGCGAAACTCGATTTGGAAAGGACAGTCGGTGCCATTGCCTAAAATAAAATGTTCAAAGATGTTCAGGTGCTTTACATATTTTTTTTTTTAAACATAATAGCAGCTTAAAAGCAGGTGCTTCTTGCTCTTTAATATTGTCATTATTATATACAAATTTGATCACACGTTTTAAAGGTATATTGAAATTGCATATAAAAGTTGAAAAATATTAAAAATAATAATAATTTATTCATTTAAAAATCAATTTTCGTTTATAAAAAGTTTTGATTTTAATTTTTTATCAGTTTTTCACCATTAGATTCAAACAGTTTAAGTGCAGTGGATTTACTTAGAACTGTTATAAATGATAGTTGACATTTCCATTTTTTACTAGAGGATTTAGTTTCGGATAGTATAATTTTATTTTATTATTTTATGGGGTAGATGCACCAGTTCTGGCCTGCACTAGCTTTGGTCACATTTGTCAAAAACGCTTAATATTAGTAAAGTTTTGCTACCCACAGAAACAAATTCCAATAGTTTAAACTGTATAGGATGCAAATACAGGCCAGTCTCTCATTGGCTGTTAAGGTTTTTGCCACATGTGTCAGAACTCGTCCAGAAATTTTCAACTCGACTTTTTTATAGGAATGACAAAGAACTAACACTTTTCCACAATAGAATATTTACTTATGGATGCGCATTTTGAACGACAATGTCTTAATACATTCATTCAGCAAATTGCGCAGCTGTAAGTAAATATTTTATTGTGGAAAAGTATTCTTTTTTGATCCTATAATTTTTATGCACAGTTTTTATGATTTTATATTAATGTTATCACCGACTTTTCTATTTCTCTTTAACCTTTTTGGTGTCAAGGATGTTAAATAGCCATTAGATCTATTTGAAATTTAACCTAACAGAGGATCAAGTTACCGAGGTTTTTCTTAGTCTTCCAAGCTCATACTACTTCAAAAATTATCCATTTGATACGATAAAAAATTGGCTTATACACTGAGTGAGCATATTATTATGACCACCTGATATGTTTATGCAAATGCGCGCACGGACGTCGCCACAATGTTGCTAGCGGGCCAGGCCAATATAAAAAGGGAAACTGAGTGTCGTCGACAACAGTAGACGTGTTCCATTCTTCAACTATGGGTAAATGACACGATTTAATAGCCTTCAAACGCGGGATGATTGTAGGTGCTCAGAGCTATGGAGCGAGTATCAGCAAAACGGCAGCATTCGTGGGGTGCTCAAGAGCAGCCATTGTTAAAGTATTTAAAGACTGGACGGTTAGCCGGAAGACTGGGTTGGAACGTTCGCGTTGTGGCCGCCTGCAGATGGTTGATGATCGGACAGAACGGAGACTGTCACGACTGGTAAAGGATAACAGAAGGGCAATGTTATCAGCAAATCACTGCTGACCTTAATCAGGGGTCCTCCAAAACTGTTTCTGAATGCACTGTCTGCCGCACACTGCATCGCATGGGACGAAAGCCGAAGACCTGTCCGCACACCTTTGCTGTCTGCAGCCAACAAGCGGAAATGACTCCAATTCGCTCAGGAGCACAAGGACTGAACTATTGAGCAGTGGAAACAAATCATGTGGTCTGACGAGTCACGATTCCAGTTACATCATACAGAAGGCCGCATGAGAATCTGGCGGAAACAGCACGAAAGCATGAACCCCGCATGCATGAGTACAACCCTTCAGGCCAGTCCGGGCAGTGTTATGGTCTGGGGAATGTTTTCCTGGCATGCGTTGGGTCCGTTAATACGTGTTGAACAACGTCTGGATGGCACAGCATACCTCCATATCGTCGCCGATCATGTCCATCTGTCATGTGTTGATGGCGTACCCCAATGGAGATGGCTACTTCTAGCAAGACAATGCGCCAATGCCACAGAGCTTGTATTGTGCAGGAGTGGTTCCAGGAACATGAGGGGGACTTTACCTTATTTCGGTGGCCCCTACAATCCCCAGATCTCACTCCAATTGAGCATTTGTGGGACGAAGTTGAACAAACCATCAGATGGCTGGATCCACCACCGTCCAATCTAGCACGACTAGACAGTGCTATCCATCAGGCATGGTGTTAGATTCCTCCCACCACCTTCCAACATCTCATGGAATCAATGCCATGAAGAATCACCGCAGTATTAAAGGCAAAAGGTGGCCCAACGAGATACTGACAGGGTGGCCATAATAATACGCTCACTCAGTGTAATTCATGGCTGTAATACAAAAATATGCCCCTTTTTTTTTGAAATGAAAAGTAGAATTATTCTAAAATGATGATATAATATTTTCCAGTAATAAAAATATACAGATGCAATGTACTTTATGTTGAAGATGTAAAAACTCACAATGACTTCTTGTAGATGCTAAACATTGGACATTTTCCTATATGTTAACTTTCAATGATCTCATGTTCAGATGGTAAATAGATAGAACTGACATTGTTCCATTTAATTTTATACAATTTTCAATTACTACCATATCCGACTATGATATCCAACGTTTGGCATCTGCATAATAGTCATCATACCACCATATTCAATAGGAGTGTTATTCCTCTAGAAAGAGTCAACGTTTGGATCTACAAGAAGTCATCGTGAGTTTTTACATGAGTGTCAAATTTACTATAACTCAGGTTCTGCAATGCCTAGAATAATGAATTTTGGAGGAATAATAGGGTACATAAAACTGTGTATACCGTTAACATTTGATCGTATTCCAACAAGTAGTTTCCGAGTTATGTATTTAAAATCGTAACAGTGGTCACATGCGAGTACTAACAAGAATGTGAGTTATTAACTTGTTGATCTTGGTGGCGGCATTTTTATTTCTGTTCATATCTCAGTTAGCGTTCAAATTCGGACCCACGTTGTATTAAAAGAAAATGTTCATTCTGGTCACCTCTATCATTGCTTACAGTGTTATACACACTTTTTCAGAATAACCCCGTATATGAAATTTCTTTTCTCTGCTGCTATTCAGACTTCACAAAAAAGAAAGTGCTTAGATTCCATAACCTTCATGATGGATTGAAATATATGAGGGACTGCTGAAAAGTAACACACGGTCGCACTTATTGCAAAAATAGAATATGTATAGGACTGAACATCTCTTGGCTTTAATATCTCCAGAGAATAAAGGGTCCATATTATCAAAAAGAAATGATTAAAGTAAAAGAAATGATCAACAAAAGTAAAAAAAATGATCTTGATGATAATGCTTTATTAAAATATCATGATCTGCTGTTTGTGCTCATTACCATGAAAACCACACTTCTTCCAATTCCAAACATGAACAATATTAAGAGCACAGGCATCTCCAGTTACATTAAAACTGTAAAATATACTAAAGCAGACGATTCGTGAAAGCCACATACAGTTGGGCCTAAAAAAAAAGACATCTGAGATCACAGTTGCTATGGTATTATTGCCGTAAATGTCTTTCTCTGAAATTTGTTTATCAGAAAGTAAATCATTCATGTGTTAAGCAAGACAACAGATTAATGAAAAATGATTGTGTTTGACACTTATTGACACTCAATTAAACTGATGACCAAAATGTATATATGAAATTTTCCCTGAATATTTGATACATGTTAGAGGGTCTCATTATGCATAACTAAATAAATAAACCATATTGCTTTATTTGTTATTAAATTCAAGCAGTTTGTTACAATTAAATTTCATGAGATTGGTAATTACCATTTAATAATAATATATAAATATATGTATAATTTTATTTTTAGATTGCTTATCTTCTTGTTGAGAGATCTAAACTTATGGAAGAAATATCGCTGGAAAGACGAAAGCGTAGAGGAGTAACAGCAAATTTGACAGACAATGTGAAGCTAAGCTCAACTCAAATTCAACAGTTACTTGATGAACAAAAGTATGTAATCTTTTTAATAAACAAGCTGTTTGATTGTTTTGATCAATATAATTTCGTGTTTCCCTCCCCCAAAATTAGCTGTAATAATAGTTTCCACTACAGTAGAACGTCGATTATCCGAATGCCGGTCATCCGAAACGTCGGTTATCCGAAGTCGAAGGCGAGGGCAACCCTATCATTTTTCTAGCACGTACGGCTAGCTCTTCCTTGCACGTGTTTGGCTCTTCCTGTCTTTATCCTGCCCTCGCACTGTCTTTATCGGTTTATTTGTTGTGTGCACTGTACAATAGCAACGAAACGAAGCGAGGGACCCGTATCATTTTTCTAGCACATGGCTGATTTCAGATTTTTTTTTAAACTTTATTTTTTTTTAGTTTACAATATGTGCAATAATTTTTCAATAAAACATTTTTAATCGTGTTGTTTGTATTCATACTATATGTACAATACCTAGTTAAGCATTTTTTACCTTTTCTACATTTAATTTAAAACCTCGAGTCTGTTATCCGAATTTTCGTTTATCCGAACCACCCTTGGTCACAATTAGTTCGGATAATCGACGTCCTACTGTACTACTATTACCCTACATGCAACGAATTTTTTTCCAACCTTCCGGCAAATAATTTTTTTGCAACGCCTTCCAGCCCCCCACTTTGCAAAAGTTCTTGGCCACAGCTACTATTAAAATCTTCACAATAAAGCATTCTAATATTCCGTGGTACAGGGCTAATATAAATGATTCATTCGATTTCAAAACACTATGTGCGTCGTTACTTATACCAGCTGGCAGCATAAGTGCAGTACGGTTACAAAACTCAACAAAGCAGGCTAAGAGTTTCTGCATATTGGAATACGGTAGGGGAGTGTACATCTGAAACTGTAGTGCAGTGTGCATTCAGAAGACAGTACAGAAAAGAAACATCCTCTAAAAGGAGCATTTTGAAATCGTATCAGCAGTTTAAGGACACTGGTTGTAAGTGTAAATGGGAAAAGCACTGGTTGACCAAGCATGTCAGCTGAAATACTGGAGAGAATACTGGAGCGTGTCTCATGTGACCAGAGAGGATCACCCTTTAGTTCAAAGAAGTTAATTTATTAGACTGAAAGACAGTGAATGCAACTTGACAACACAACAGCCAAACAGATAATGTCAAGGTGACGACTCACTCGCTAGTAATTTCTCAAATGGTGATGATGAAGTAAAGGGTGTCCCAAAATGAGCCGACAGTTTCGTAAAATTTTCACCATTTTGAAAGGGATTTTTACAATTTCTAAATGTTGTTCGATAATGTAGTTTTGCATAATTTAACCTCAATGTTTAATAATGACAGCATATAAAATCACTACTCTGGTTGTACCACGAAAAAAATGGTAGCAAATTCAAATGTCAGTTCATTTTGAGACGCCCTTTACTTTGAAAAAATAGCATTTTGAAATTGAATAAATCGTTTATAGTAACCGTATATTTTGCATTTCCATTTTTACAGATAGAGATAAAATTCAAATGAGTTGTAGAAAATTTGTTTTTAATATCCAAAAAAACCTGTTTATTATTACCAACAAGATTTTTGCATGCTAATGAATTTGCTTATTAAAGCCCTGAACTTATAGCTATCCTCACTTTAGTTTTCATCTTTGTAAGTACATATGTAAAGATAATTATCATAGTTGGATGGTACCACAATTACAGCAGAACCTCGATTATCCATCGGAGGTCAGGACTGAGACAATAACGGATATGGGAAATGATGGATTATAGGGAGTGCAAGTGCGATGTCAATCCTGGATGCTCTTCAGTCATGTGACTCGAATTGGTTCCATACAAGTCTTCTCGCTACGGGATTTAAGATTGGTTCCAACGTAGAGATGGAATAAAATTGCTTTGTATAAACACTTACAAGATGTGAAATTGTTGAGTTTCACTGCTCAAGAAAAAGTCAAAACAGCGATTTACACATTTATCATTTTCCAAGAGAAAGAAAGATCCGCGAACGATGGCATTCTTTCGTAATGTTATTAAAAAGTGTTCTAATATTAATTTATAAATTATATAACAGTATTAAATGTCTTAATAATAAAATTCAGTCAACCAGATGGTTTGGGATGTTTCAGGGAATTGGGTCAGTGCACTTCAATGCTTATGAATACCTGATCCAGATTGAGTCAATTTAAAACAATACTGTCATGCATAAGACAATTTAGAACATCACTGATAAGGGAACAGTGATTATTTCACACAAATTCACATAATACTTTAAGAGATATCATTTTTATTGGCTGCCCGTTTCAACGTTACTAGTACGTATATTGCATGGTTCCAATGTTTGGAACCAGCGATCCCATTTCCTAGGCTTCGGCCCTTTCATCGCGCAAATGACGTCAGCTATGACATAGTCACTTGCACTCCCTATAGAACACAGCTTCACTGTGCGAAAGTGAAAATTTTTGTTGTCCTCTTGGTAGAGGCCACCCACGATTCTTCTGCCATCCACGTGTCGATTTACAGACTTCTTGCATTCAGACGAATATTTTTTGTAAAGCAGTAGACCCTCGATTATCCATCACTCTCGAGAGTGACAGATAATCGAGGTTCTACTATATTAATTTATACAGGTATTATTGATTCATTTGTTCACGATTTGCTCAAATTACAGTATACATGTTTTTTCATTGAAACAGAGCTGATTATGAAGAAGAGCTGAAATTTCAACAAAATCTTGCGAAAGAAATCAAAGAACAGATGAAAAAATATCACGAAGATGAAATGAGACAAATACAACAAAATCTCAGACAAACACAAATAAAAGTAAAGGGAACAATTAATGATTTTAATCAATAAATTCATTTGAGTTTTACTTACATTATGAATATCAATTATAGAAATTTTCACTGATTCTAATGTAAGTATTTTATGCCAACTATAGGTTGAAGAATTAAATAATGATACAAGTAATGGGGATATTAAAGCAATATTACAAAAAAAATGCAAAGAGCTTGAGGAAAGAGTCACAGAGATGAATGACCGTCTCAAAGTAATGAAAAAAGCCATGAGGGAATTGGAAAATGAAAATGAAAACTTAATTTATAAGGTAAGACATTTCCTGTATGTATGTTAATAAAGTTAATAATATTTTATTTTATAGAAATTTACTGTTATAGAAATTCCATTAATGAAGCAGTAGATAATGCAGAAATCATGATGCTTTGACAAAAATAGTTCAAAAAATTTCATAAAATCATGGTTTTCCCAACATTTCATAAAATTAGGTGATTCATTAGAAGCATTGCCTCTTGATTATTTGTGTAATTTAAAGATTATCATTTAGGTGTTAAATTATTTATAGGGTATTCTGTAGGAGCCTCCAACATTTTACTTAATCATCGCAAACAAATTGTGATAAATTATGCAGTGTCTGCGCAGTCCGCTCGCCAAATCGCCAATGACGACAGTTCAACTAATATGACGAATAAACAATCACATTTGGCGAATATACTTGGATAATTCTATTTATATGGAAAATTTTTATTTTCAGCCTCGAAAATGAGATTATCATGTGATTAAAAGGATATGTCGTTTATTAGGAATATAATTTTTTTTAATTTTAAATTTTGGCTAAAAACATAAGATTCTGGCTTAAAGAAAATTGCTATTGGCTAAACCATTGGCGATAAAAATTTCAAGTACTGAGCGGCCATTGATTATGGATTGTAATTAACAGTAGAATAAATAAAATCTCAAAAGAATTTCATTTTGTGACTTTGAAGTTGACCTGCCATTCACTGCATAGATCATTCATAAAATAAAAGATCAAAATTGGTGATTTCACAATAGCATGCAAACAGTAGTGCCATATGCAGAAATAAAATTTGTTAAGATATTTTTACACTTCCTATTGCTACTTTTACTACCATTCATACTTTTCATTGTAAGATTTGATAAAATATAACACTTTATATTTTAAATAGTTTTTTTTTTTAATTTATTGCTGAAGCTACTCAAAATATAAATGCAACAGCAATTACTTGGAGCAAAGGTAAATGTGGAGCTAAATATAAATGATGCCATCCCTGCTTCATCCACAGTCACGCTGTCATCTTACAGGATTCCCTTTTGTTCATATTCTCGAGTGCTTGTCTACTCGAATCGCAACACTTTTTTAAAATCCGTCTCGCACATTTCCCTGCATACAATCGTTTAGCCAACATTCATCATTCATTTGTTTTACATAGCATAAATGTTTTCAAAATAGTCAATACTTATAGTCACTACCCTTACTTAATCCATCTTTTGCATTATCATTAATAACACATACCTCTTAAAAATTTCATCTTTGTTATACCCAATGTTTTCTTTGCATCTGCTATCGAAGTTCTGCTGCCATATGTCAAGCTTTTTGCGATAAAGCTATGTCAAAATAAAAATGCAGTTTGCAAAACTAAAAATGTATTTTGCAACATAATAAAAATGCAGCATCCAAAATCAAACATGCTACTTGTGAAATACAGTTTTTTTGTGAATGCTTAAATGGATTTTCCAAAATAAAAAGTGCAGTTTTCAAGAATTAGAAGTGCATTTGGTAGAAATAAAAATGCAGCTTGTGAAATAACAAGTGTATTTTGCAAAATGGAAAAAAAAAAAAACCGCTGTGGCTGCATAAACTGTGACCGGGTCCCAATTCTTGTACACTGCTATGACATTACCAGAAGTGATGCACAGCGCAATGCAAATTTTTCTTTTATTTTGGGAAGCGTAGCACATGGTGCTAAATTGCCTGATATGGAACTTATCTGGTACAGAGGGTAGATTATCGCAAGCGATAATCTGCGGCACCTACTCCTACGAGGGAGTTTTGCGCCATCCCATTAATAACGACTGCTACGAGATGACAGTAGCAGTCGGGACCGACGGCTTAACGTGCCCTCCGAAGCACGGGGGGTTTCATGATGGAAAAGCTGCTGGGGATAAACGAACCAGAGGCTGTCACCAACTGCTGGAACACCAGCTATGGTCAATCGGCAAATGGGTCAGACCAAAGTCCCCCAACAGCCGCGCCCCAAATAGCTGTCCCGCCAGCGGTGGCCCTCAAGCCCAGGCCGTCACCAACCAGCAGCTGGCCGCGCCTGAAGTTGCTGAACTCCATCGATTGGCATGCCAACCGACGAGACAACCAGGCCACGGCCACCCCCTGATATGGAACTTACAAGTATGGCCAATTGCGATAATGAACGGCGTGAACCGTACCAAAATCACTCTACTCCATACAATAGACAAATCTAATGACGAATTAAAAGTTTCTTTATGGAATACCAAGAACAGTTTATTCAATTAACAACGATCAATTCAAGAACTGTTTCCGTTGCCAAACAACGTAGGATAAAAGATTTATTAACTCTGAACTGAAGTACTAAGAAATTACTTACCGTTGTATTCATAGTGGTAAATGTCAAAATACGAGGGAGTTTTGGAAAGTAATGCCTCCATGGCTGTAACTTTTTTATTTGTTAACCGATTTTCAAAATACCTTTTGTATCTTATACACACATTTGTCCTCTCTGTAATGCACTATTCACTTTTCAACATAGTGCCCATCCCTTTCACGCATTGCGCCAACACGTGACTAGTTGGGTGAACCCGTTATATATTTTTTTTAAATCACTCCTATTTTTCTCATTTTCTTTTTGAGAAATTGCGAGAGTTTTTTTTTTTTTTTTTTTTTTTTTTTTTGTTTTGTTGCCGTGGACTGCCCTCCGACATGTCGTCACTTCCCACAACTTCATAGCCATCTACAAGACTCGGGACCCGGTCACCGTTCATGTAGCTACATCGGAGAAAAAAAAAAAAAAGCAGCTTGTGAAATTTTCAAATCTGAGGAGACTTTCAGCAAGCTAAAATTGTGTTAAAATATGGGAGAGTAAAAGGGGGTAAAAAGTGGATAAAAAGAATAAAAAGTTGGGGGGATACTTTATACTCCATTTTTATCCTCAATGCATATTCCCATTTTTTGGCACCACTTTTTATCCTTTTCATTTATCCCCTGCTTTTTAACCCATATTTCTCCACTCTTTTATTCACTTTAAGGGGCAAATTGTGGGGAATAAAAATTGGAAGTTAAAACTGGAATAGAAAATGGCCAGATAAATGTAGGGATAAAAAGAGGAGGAATAAGATATAGGGGTAATAGTGGGAGATAAAAAGTGATTATTAAAATTGGACATACCAATATGCATTGGGGATAAAAATGAGGGTTAAGGTAGAGGATAAAATGTTGGGGATGAAAATGAGGGTAAAAACAATGAGGGATAAAAAGTAGAACTTAAAAAGTCAATAAGTAGGATTAAAAAATGGGTATAAAAATGAAGTAAAAAGTATTCTTCCTAAGTTTTAATCACCCATAATTTAACACAATTTTAGCTTGCTGAACTACACCTCAATTAGATTTCAAAATTCCACAAGCTCTCTCTTTTTTTTTTTTTTTTTTTTTTTTATTTATTTCGCAAAATATATTTTTTATTAACAAGCTTCTTTTTTTATTTCATAAACTACATTTTTTTATTTCGCAAGAGATGCTGCAAAAATTGATTCAAGCTGAATTTTACTTCTAATTAGCAAGCAGTATTTATTATATTGCAAAATAATGCTGTAACTTTGACAACAAGGGCTCTTTTGTATTTTGTATTCCATGATGAATTCTTATTTCTGGACTTATGCAATATTACTTATAAGAAGGGGGGGGGGAGGTAAATATAGATATATAAAATTGACTTAAATTTGTTTTGAAAGTTTCAATATTCCTTACTTTAACATTTCCTTTCAATGGTTCATATTACGGTAATTAACTTATTAATCCATCCATCTGAAGCTGAGTTCTGTTTATAACAATTAGCAAAACCAGTCTTGATTGATTCTCAATTTTATTCTTTATTGTAATCCTGTTTATTTATATATATGAATCTTCATTGTTTTCTCATATTTTATTTATACAGTTCTTTGTTCTTTTTTAAATTTGATTTGACTCTGTTGATCATGGTACAGTACATTTGGAACACATCAGCTGTTTAATATTATAAAATATCTCGTATTGTTTAGGATCAAAAGTCTACATCCTCTTTTATTTCCCAGCAGCAGTTGATGAATTTACTGTGTGCAACTGAGTGCTTATTGCATCCATTAACTAACACATCCCTTATTTTTCTAAAGTGGTTAGGAATGTATCAAAGGAACTTTTGTGTAGTAAATATAGAGCACTTACTAGCATTTCATGTAGAGAGAAACTGAGGTTATTTACCAGTTTTTCTACACATTCTTTCATAAACTTTTATATTTTACTTTTCCTTAAATAAAATAAATTTTGAAAGATTTTGCCTTTTAATAAAATTAGTTTTTTTTTATTTATTATTATTATTATTATTATTATTATTATTATTATTTTTTTTTTTTTTTTTTTT